>ML782011.1:56781-68970 GCA_009831015.1 Picea engelmannii | reverse complement strand
CCCTAGAAAATGGTCAAATTATGGATTGAATCAACTAAGAAACTAACAACTAGGCTTCTCAAAGGAATGTCAAGGGAAGACTAGGGTCAAGGTTTTGTCCTAAGGAGACTAGGAATACTGGGACTTATACCTAGAGGAGAAAAGAAATATTTTTATCATGTAGCTCTAGTAGGACAAGAAGTTAGGGTTTTGTGGCATTTGAAAACCCTAGTGCTAACTAATGTGCTTTTTATCGAGAATATAGAGGGAGTTGATCTTGTACAATTGTGGGATACAAATCTAGGTTCCAAAAAAGACTTGCCATTGTGTATGCTAGCTTGTTGATGATCTCTAATGGAGTGATCTATTGGCTATTTTTATCTTATGGTTTCCCTCGCCAAGGTTTGAAGAGCCCAAATTGTAACAACCCATGATAAGATATTGGTAGGTGCATGTACTTCATATTCTAAATATATATGAAGTGTTTGAGTTGTCCAAATGTTGTGTACATGCATAGTTGAATTTTAGCTTATGTCATCTTCATAATTGAGTAATTATAGTACTAGTTATGGAGGTGAATTTGACATAACATTAAGCTGAGATTGTTAAGTGATTTACAAATATGTAGAAGATAAATGAGAAAATTTATTTATATAATAAAGTATTGTAATATGCCATTTTTTAGGTCACAATATTTTCAAGTGACCACTATTTGAGGGTGGATTGTTATTGGATTTAGATGGAGATCATTCAAGAGGTAGTCCATATTGTTGGTTGTGAGTTAGAATATGGATATCCACAACATTCATGCAAATAATTCAGAAGGAATGATCTATCAATTATGTAGAGATACATGGTTGATTAGCAAGCAATGCTACTTGAGAACCATTAATTGCTTATGGATTTAGCACTTAGAAATATTTTCCACC
Source organism: Picea engelmannii (assembly GCA_009831015.1). NCBI lineage: Eukaryota > Viridiplantae > Streptophyta > Pinopsida > Pinales > Pinaceae > Picea > Picea engelmannii. The sequence goes on along the minus strand of ML782011.1, from coordinate 68,062 downwards.
ATAAGATATCCGTTAATGCGTAATGCAAGTATTTATAATCACTTTAGAAAAAATCAAGGGATTAATACACATAAAATTCATACACTTTGGAATTCATATATTCATCAACATAAAATGCAAAAACAATCAGATTCATAAAAAACGTGTCATGATATATATATATTCAACATCGTCTAATTTGTACATTTTTTACAAAGTGGCACCTCACGCCCAATATACAAAGCGACAGCAAGTGCCCTAACATAAAAAACATCCATATGGTGGCATAGATACAAAATGGTAGTAGTTGGTCAATCATTGACCACTGCCACCCTCATCACCCTCAAGAGCATCCTGGAAATCTATCTTTCTTCTCTCGCTCGAGGAATCACCTCGAGTGGTTCTAGGCCTAGGCATGCTTCGATGCTCTGGAGACTGCACAAAGAAAAAACATCATTTTAAGTTTTTTCCTTAATGAATTAATAGACATACAACATGATACTTTGTAATTTAACATAAGACAACTCACCGCATATGCTACTATCAATCATAAGGGTGTTACCCTCCTCCTCAACCCCAATCTCTTTGTGATGCCACCATGCATCAGTTACAAGGATCAATTCAAGAAAATTAAACAAATATGCATAAAATCAAATTCATGATATATAAAAATTATCATCAACACATTTTCTCATCGTGAATATCTTAGGCCTCAATGGAGATTTGTTGGAAGATGGAGCACTAGGTTGTATAACCTGCTTCGAGGAAACCTCGGTGGATGGGGTTGATGGAAATGGTGGTGGGGGTGGGTGGCATACAGGTGCATCCACTGTGGATGGATGTGATGGAAGAGGTGGTGTAGATGGGTGGCCTGCGTGTGAATCCATTGAGGATGTGTGCAATAAGACAAATGTTGGGGGTGGGTTGCGATAGACCCCCACATGTTGTACAAGTGATTGCAACTCCCTAGGCCTGGAGAAAGGTATTCCAAAAGTAAAGCCCATTTTTACAGGGAGTGCAGTAGTACTATAACTAGCAAATATGTCTGCAACCTGAATACATATTAATAATATTGAACTATTAGTACCAAATAGTAAAATTCAAAAACATAAACACAAAAAAATGAGAATTATACAATATTTAACTCTACACCTGATACATGTGATGCATGTTACTTTTCCATCCCAGATGGACATTCCCCGACATCGCCTAGTTCCAAATCTTGTAGAAACACAAGAACATTAACAATTTGAGGATGTCATAAAATAAAGAAATGAATATGGTAAATTTATCAAATGTGATACATACATGTGTGTGGGGTATGCCTAATGAGCATGTTACCTCTATTGTTGCATCAGTGGTGGGGCTAGGCACTAATGCATCAATGGGCGTAGAGGGTCTACTACTCGGACGTAACAACTGCAAAACAACATACAATAAAATATCGATATAAATACACATAATACACAATAAATATATAACAATGAAGAACATAGAGAGGGTTAAGATACTAACCTCCTCCATGAAGTTATGTTGTCCACTAGGCTCTATAGGCCAATAACATGTATTCCCATAGCTCGAGCATCTATGAGGTTCACATGGATGGTTGCTATGTCCATGTGCCCTTTCCTCACTGTACTCTATTGTGCATGTTGAAGCTCCAACCCCTCTATCAATGTCACTGATAGGCACCTCCTGCCGAAATAGTGCAACAAAGCTATTGTGTTGCACTAGGCTACGAGTCAATGATGAAATGGCTAGGTGTACATGTTGCATGCTCTCTGCAATAAGAGGATGTTGGGTAGGGGGGTCATGCTTTCGCCTAGGGGAACAAGGACCTAACATGGGATCGCACCTGGCATGCTCTCGATCCTGTGTGGACCCTCGACCCACCCTCTAGAAGTTACCCATGTCAAAATAATTGGCATGCTTACCCAAAATAAACTCAACTCATAATTTTCTTAGAAAATATAAGGGCACCTCCATGTTATTGCAAGGAAGTTTATCAAATACCACATACCACCTATCCATCCAGTTTTGACTAATCTGAGGATGGATGCACTAGTCAATGGAGATGTGTTTCTTGGTCACTGGTAGTTCTTATCCATTTCTAAGATCCCTAAAAATAGTCAATGTGTGTTGTTTTGAAATTCCCAAGTCTTTGACTTGGTTTCTTTCTAAACCAGTGCTATAGTACTCATACATTCTTGCCCTATAACAAGAAATAGAGGTCAATTTCCCTTGGACACTTGCAATGGACTTCACAATAATGTCCAAAGAAGTGGCCAAGGAGACTCTGTTAGGTTCTCTAGTGTCCCTTAATTGTTCCTCAAGGGTTCTTAATATAACCAACCCCTCATCAATTTTAGTGTTTACATTGGGTTGGGGTTTTCCTCTCCTTGGTTTTATTCTAAGAGGTTTACATTGTTTCCGGGTTCCATTTTTTTTATATAGATTCCAATTTAATAAGCCATGGCATGCAAATTAGGTTGGTTTTTTAATTAAAATAAAAAATAAAAAATTTCTTTAATTTAGATTCTTGGGAGCAAAAGACTAAATTGGAAATGACTAAATTAAGAGTGAAATAAGAGAAACCAAACATACTTGGCTTGACTGGGACACGGTGGCAAGATCATCACCTTGTTGCTCCTCTCTATTTTCTCAATTAGGGTAAAAACACGAGTGTGATTTGTGCAAATGAGCAAAAATTGCGTTCACGGCCCTTTAAAAAATGTTTAGCAAAGGAACGTATGTGTGTTCTTGACACTAAAACTATGTGGCAAGTTGAGTGTAGGTTCAGGCACTTCCAAACCTATATGGTTAGGAACGGGTGCACGTTCTTGAGAATGTGCACGTATTCATGCGAGTGCACGTTCCTGCTGACCCCTTGCCACTTTTTCATCCACCAACTTTGTACACACCCATATATATATTATATTATATTAGCATTAATAATTTTAAGGATGGAAAATACGTCTCCAATCTTTAAACCTTGAATAGATAAATTGATATATAGGTGTATATCACTATAGTAGCTTGCAATATTAAATACATGATAATTTTTTAAGATAATTAAATAAAAGTTGTTTTAAAAGTTAAACAATATCTTATATTCCCAATTGAAGTTAACATTTTATATAATTTATTCTTAATTATAATGGAGTGATATACTAATATCTATGAAAATTATATTGTTTAATAAATATATATATATATATATATATATATATATATATATATATATATATATATATATTATTTAAAATTCATAAAATTAATTTATAATTGTTTATTACGAAATTGAAAACAGCTAATACCATTTTTAAACCTAAATGTAAATTAAACGGGTATTGTAGTATAGTAATAATAAATAGCAGCATGTTGATACTTATATGTTTGTACACCACAAAAGGAATTGTGGTATGGGTATTGTTGTACATTACTAACAAATAGCGTATTGATATTTATATGTGTACATCACATAAGGAAGGAAGGAATTGTATAAATTATATATTTTAGTTAATTAAAATTATGAAATTTTCATCGATGTACCATTAATTTTGTAAAATTATATACAAAATAAACTAAATTTATTTATGTTTATGTGAGTAATCTTATATAAAATTGATGAAACATGTTCTTCAACTTTGCATAACTTTATATAAGCTTGATGAAACTCATCTCACAACTTTGCTAGATCTTAGATTATATTTAAAAAAAAAAATACACTTTGGGGTTAATTTAGAGAGACTTTACATCCTTTCTCATCATCATCAAGAGATAGGTACTCAAAAAAGTGCAAGTGTTATTTGTAGAAATGAGACAATAATTCTCATGCGAAGTGTTAGTTGTAGAAAGTGGACAATAATTCTCATCATGGTGGGACTAGGACTAGGACTGCTTCTCTTCTTATACTTGTTATTTTTTGGCTTCTTCTTCAAGTTCATCTTAAGATGGTTTGGAGTTCTCCTCTTTGTTGGGGTATTTGAAGGGTTCATTATAAGGGTCTTTTAATGTCATTACTTAATGTTATTGTTATTATACATAAAGAATAGTTATAGTAGTAATAATAAAATCTAAAATAATTTAATAAAATAAAAATAAAAATTTATATAATGGAAAATAAATATAACATAAAGAAAATTGGACTTTGCAGTAAATAGAAGTGAAATTTATGAAAATTGATGAGATTGTTTTAAGTCGCTATAAAAAAAAAATAAACACCAATACTAAAGAGTCAAATGATAAAAGGAAATAAACACTAGTGCAAATAGTGTTAATAGATATACCATGATGACATTAATTGTAAATGGATTTTTTCCAAATTTATTTTCTAAGAAAATTTTACTAATTGAAAAAAAAAAGATATTTTTATAAAAAATAATGATAATCTGCATACATTTTACTATTTTAAATTATTTCCTTTTATAAATATTCATTATTGGACTTAAGAAAGTGCAATGTGAGAGTGACTTCTTTCACTTTACGAGAGAATGCATAATAGATATTTCATTGCAATTGAATAAATTGAATGCTAGTTAATGCAATTGAATAATTTGAATGTAATTGATTTCAGATATTTTGGTTTATCTCCATGGTTGTTTTGATAAACATGATATTAATTTCCTTTCCACAGTTTATGCATTGGAGATTGTTCCAATAAAGTGTTGTAGTTAATGATATAATATTTATCAATAAAAAATACTTATAATAGTTTACAAAATTATATTTAATGAAATTTAAAGTTGTTTATGTATATCAACGATTATAATCTCGGTTGAGCTCATCTTTAATAGGACTGGTTCTCTATTTAACTCATATTTTACTTGCTTGATGAAAATTTTCAACTAGTTAACTCATATTTTTGTCCTAAAATTGTCTATTTTAAAATGTTTTAACTAATTTATTTTGGACAATTAACCAGCCACTTCCACTTTTTGAAGAGCGAGTCAAAGTAGGATTTTGGCAATTGAAAAATATTCCTTGGTTCGAAGAAAATGCAATGTAAAAATTGAAGTGTTTGAGAATGGTGGTGCTACCCATTGGAAAACATGTCGCTAAAGATTTTTATAAAAGTAGAGATAAAGATGCAACTTTTTAGTATATAAAAATTGAGAAGCAACTTTTTAGTATATCAAAAATGTCAAAAATGAGATTCGTCTCATTTTTATTCCCTAAAGAAAATTGAAAATTGATATCCACAACATTTTGATGTAGGAAAGGGTTAAAAAATGACACCTAATCATAGTTGTATAGGAATAACTTTTGGTATTTGCTTGGGAATTGATATTAAAAGTTCATAATTAATTAAAAATGATTTTGGGAATTTGGAAGTTATTTGAGAGCTTCAATCTCAAAGAAATATGAGCATGAGAACCAATTTCTATTATGGATCATGGCCAAGCCAGCACACCAAATTGGCGTATGAGACCCCTTTGTTTGTGGGACAAGGGACCCCCTCCAGCACACCAAATTGGTGTATGAGTTGTCAATATTATTTCAAAAATTATTTAAATAAAAGGACTTAATAATAATCACTTTATAATTGTGGATATGAATAACTTTTAATGTATATATGTTTTCCTTCATATCCCAAATTAAACATGAAAATAGAATAAATCAACCAAACATATTATTGATTTTTACTATATTTTCATATTAAGAGATTAGTACTATTTAGTATTTTTCCAATCACAACCAGAAAAATGGTTGGAATCTACAAAGATGTTTGACGTTTATATATGTAAAGTTTAATTTAAAAAAAATGTTAAAAATTTATATATGTATTTTGTTTCTCATTTTTTAATTGAATCTTTATGGATATTAAAGTTTCATGATTGTGTTAAATATATTTATATAATTATTTTAATACAAATTAAATTAGTTATTTCCATATTATAGTTGTTCCAATAGGAGCAAAGCTATCTTGGATTGACCTCCAATTTAATTGAAATAAAATTTAAATTGTATCATTATCTAGATATATTGCAATATATATATATATATATAAAGTTTAATTTTAAAAAGATGTTAAAATTTTATATCTGTATTTTGTTTCTCATTTTTTAATTGAATTTTTATGGATATTAAAGTTTTACTATTGTGTTAAATATATTTATGTAATTATTTTAATATAAATTAAATTACTTATTTAGATATTATAATTGTTTCAATAGGAGCAAAGCTATTTTGGGTTGACCTCCAATTTAATTAAAATAAAATTTAAATTATTTATATATTTAGTTTCTCCCAACTTGATATTTCCTTTAAATTTGGACAAAACTTCTAACCCTTGCATTTTATTCTAACTAGTGCAACATAAAACCTAGCCATTTTTTTTTATGTATTAAAAGAAAAATGAAACCCAACCCATTTTTGATATACTAAAAGTTGCTTTTAGTACATCTAAAATGAGTTTTCAATGCATAAAAAGTAGAGTTACTGAATTTTTATTTATTAAAAATTATTTTATATATATATATATATATATGAAATCCAACTCATTTTTATATTGAATGGTTTTTAATACATTAAAATAGAATAAATTAATGAATAGTTAAATTTATATTTAAAATCAAAAATATATTTAATTAAATAAGATTCAGTCATAATGTTTTTTTCAAATATCAACAAATTTATATTAAAAAAAAAATCAATTTATATTAAAAGTGGTAGTGATAAGCAATGATGAATCAACCAATTTGTACTTAAAAACAGTATGCCATTACATTTTGGTACAAATTCACTAGAAACAATGATGATAAAGAGCCCATTAATCTGTACTAAAAAGCAATGGTTCCATCACCTTTTAGTACAAATTCACTAAAAGAAATGGTGGTGGCAAGCCCTTCAATTTATACTAAAAGTAATAGTGTTATAACTTTTTTTACAAATTCACTAAAAGCAATGGTGGTGACAAACCAGTCAATTTGTATTAAAAACAATGGTGCCATCACCTTTTAGTGCAAATTTGCAAATTATGTGGATCTCATTTTCATACAAAAAAATAAAAACAACTTTTAATACATAAAAATGAAAATGAGAGTGGTGATGACCAGCCACTACCTTTTAGTAAAATTAGCTAACCCTCATTTTTATGTAAAAATCAATGCAAACTAGAGTGGTGATGACGAAAGACGCGCTAGCCTATTTGCAATCAAAGCATTGTACTCAAAGTAGTGATAACTAACAATTTTTAATACAAATTGGTTTGCTCTCATTGTTATGTAAAAAAGTAAAAGAACATTTTAATACATAAAAACGAGAGCCAACCGTGTGACGAAGATCGAGTAGCACATAAAAATGAAAGCCAACCTTGTGATGAAGACATTGAGAACAGTGTGAAGAATCCATGTTCAAAACATGCATGCTCGATCTCATTTTCATATTATGTCGCCTATATTATGTCAGAGAAGCACCACCAACAAATGTTGTATCCTTAGGCGAAGAGAGTTACCAAATGCATACCTAGCAATGTGACGTGAATATCTATGGGTTTTAGTACAAACGGGTTGTTTCACATTTTTTGGCGAGCATTAAGCAGCCTATTACACAACATTCAATGCTGAGGTAGGTAGTATATACACTGTTGGATCATCTTAGTATATATATCAGATATATGTGAGAGTGTATATACCACTTGTCCCAACATTGAATGTTGCATAGCACCGTCCATGTGCTTAAAGGTGACGAAGCGATAGCCCTTACTCTTGTCGATATTCTTGTTCATAATAACCATGCTTTTCTCCAGTTCCACAAATTGGGAATCCTTGAGGGGGTTTTTTATCTTTTTGGATTTGCTTTTACTCAAGATCCTAATCTCTACCACTCACGTGTCCAGATTGTCATTGATCTTTTTCTTTATAAGGCATTAGCCCCAATATGCATTATCACACGCTCACCTCAATGTGGGGAGTGGTCAAAATTGATTATCAAACTCATTGTTATAGGCTCTATGCCCATCAAGGTTTCAATCACTCACATGTCTAGATCGTCATTGATCTTGTGCTTTCTAAGGAATAAGCCTCTCAATATGCATTATCACATGCCCACTTCAATGTGGCGAGTGATCAAACTTGGTTAGCAAACTCATTGTTATAGGTTCTATGCCCATCAAGGTTTCAATTTGGACCATTGACATGGTGATGTTTTATCTCACCCACTCAACCATTGCTTAATAGAGTAAAACATGACAACATTTTATTGCTCAAAAACTAAAATAAATTAAGCAAATAATGAATATCAATTGAAGATTATAACCGAATATTTCAATATCTTAATAAGAAACTGACAAGAATTATTTGAATTATTTGTTGTTGGACTAAAATAACAATTGAGAGACACATTAAGAGTCCACATCCAAAAGACTCATGAAGAAGCTCTCCACAAAACTGAATTATTAAAGTCTAACTAAATATTTCATCAAATGCAAAGAGTTTACTCAAATTACAAATTGAAAAGATGTAGAATTAGTTAAGACATTTAACTATAAAAAAAAATAGAAAGAAGTTTAACATATAATTTCCACACAACAGAACATTTCACAATTATAACAATACATTGTTAATTCTTATTACAATAGATGAAATTGTTAATTCTTTCACCCCGGGTGGATATCAACCAAATTCTCTCTCATATAATTGATCGATCTCTCACATTGAGCAATCTCAACCAACATTAATTCAATCAGGAAAGTCTAGAACCTTCTTCTTATGCCAATAAGTGAAGAAGACAAGATAGTATGGTGGAAGGATGTTATTGATGATAGAGTTTATGTCAAGGTCATGTCAACATACAATGAAGTAAAGTTGAAGGTGTAGTCATTTATTAGCTCATCAATGTCAAGACACAAACTGCTAAAAATTCAATCTCTAAGAATTCATGCAATTTAAGTATGATTTGTAAAATGTATAGTGAACAATTCACTTTACCTAATTCCTTTCCTCCAAAACATTATTTTGCTTATTAAAATAAGCAAAAAAATCAACAAAATTTCAATCTCATAACTTTGACAATCTCATAACTTTGACACACTGACCGTGCTATCGTTCATCATTGGTAGAGTAAGGATGTCACCGGAAGTGCAGTCAAATTTCGAGAATGTTTCATTAGCCTTGCAATTCTGCCTTGCTTTATGGAAGCTCATGAAGCTCACACCATTTGTGGCGCTGATACGAGGCGGAGTCGGCTGGTTGCTGCGACCCTTGGGAGGCGGAGTCGGCTGGTTGCTGCAAATGTTTTCAAGAGAGAGTGAATTGCTTTGTGCTCCAAGAGGATATTCCGTCTAAGAGGAGGAGTATCGTGAACAATGAAGCCCATTTGATCATATTGAGCTACTCCCGAAAGAAAGATTACCAAGGTTTTTGAAGTCCCCCTTTATTAATTCAAGGGGATTGCTAGAGAAGAGTTCCTATATAATAGCCGGTTAATGTTCCATTATAAAGAAAATAAAAATAAAGAAAATTAAATCTTAATTTCAAACTATGTGAAAACCTCACAGATTTTTTTTAAATAATCATTCTACTTTATTTTATAATTTTGAGATAAAATATTATTCAAAAATTAGTAACCTTGATGTGGTATGTGTGGTATGAGAGTTCCCCAATGATGACTTTTTGGAAGCTCAAGATTCATGGAATTTTCTCTCTATGGGCTAAGAGAATTGAGGGCAAAAGCCAAGTGGTTGTTCCTCTTATGTTGTCGAATACTTTGGGTCTAGACTAGCAACATGTAGGTTACTCATTGTTATGTTTTCCCTTCCTCTCATTTTGCAATTTCTGCAATAAATTGCATAAAAAACAATATCAATAAAAGGTTTAGTAGAATTAGTAGAAGTGGATCATTTATTTCAATTGTTACAATTTGGAGCTCAGGGTGATATTTCTGTGTGGGAGTTGTTTAGCAAAAGAAATGGGGGACATTGAGGGTAGAGATATTAAGAAAATATTGATCACCCAATCTTTTCATAGTCTCAGTGGGAAAGTCTTAGAAATGGAGTGTATTTTAACTCGGAAGGAAAAAATACTGGAATTGTTTTAGCTTGAGATTAGGAGGATAGACGCCTTAGAGATAGACTATTAGCAATTGTGCAATATTGTTACTCCATGTGGATTCTCTATCCAAGGCTTCAAACAACCATAATTCTATCAATTCCTTCCATCCAATCTCCAGAGAAGAAGATCCAAGGTGTTTTCCTTGAGAACCCAAAAAGAATTTGAAGAACATGGCACTATCTACTCTATGGCAGGAAAGGAGACTTATTTGAGCACTGTACCTCACTAATTCATGTATTTTTGATGTAATTATGTTGCTTCATTAGTTTGTTAAAATTGATGTTTGCAATCATTTATGGAAATCTAGTTTAGAACAATCAAATATAAATCATCGAGTTAGTTTAGACTCAATTTTGTAGAGGAACTCTATTAAAATTTTCGATGCATCCTACATAGTTATACACCTCTTTTTTATAAAATGAAAATCCTTAAATTGAAAGTTGATATGGAACACTTCACTCTACAAAGCTCTTTGACCTACTAGTACTGGAATTCAAAGATATTGACAATTCCCATCAAGCTAAACACAAACTCAACTTAAAATCTCATTATGTAGACTTAATACATATAATTCACCAAATTCATTACCCCTTCTTCAATTTAGAAGATGTGCATGTAACATAATGCATTAAAATAATAATTGAGTATTAAAATAATAATAAAAATAAAAAATAACAATAACAATAAAAAATTATCTGACCTACATTAATACACACATATATAGAAAATCTATCATAGATGTTATTCATATAATAGACTAGAGGTGATTTAGGGTTCTGGATAATTCATATATATGTGGTAAACTATAGAATTAATCATTCTAGATCCATCTTAACTCTGGATCTATCAAGGGCTAGAAGGAAATTGCAATTAAAAAAAAATTATAATTGTATTTTCAATTTGGGTGGTTAATAATTTATATAAGAGATTTTAAATGAAGAGAAGGAAGATATTAATAAACCAACTTAGATCCATCTTAACTTGGAGAGGGATCAAATATGTCAAGGTGCAAACATTTTTTAGAGTGCAAAACTTAGCAAATGTTAAAGGTTTGTACCTCTAGAGATTTTATCTCGACACATGATAGATCCCAAGTTAAGATAAATCTAAGTTGGTTTATTAATCTCTTCCATCTCTCCATTCAAAATCTCTTATATAAATTATTAACCACCCAAATTGAAAATACAATTATATTTTTTTTGAATTGCAATTTTGAATTGTTAAATCATTGTTTTTAATGCAAAAATATA
>ML782011.1:33164-48192 GCA_009831015.1 Picea engelmannii | reverse complement strand
TTAGGTGGTTTTTCGGCACATGGTTTTTTGCCGATGGTTTTCTATTTCCGGTTAAGGAATTAGGGTTTTGTACTAATCCAGGTCATTGGGTTAGGGTTTTGGATGCCGCTGGCTCCTATATGTATATTGTATTGTAAACAATGAAAAAAAATGTCTGAATATAATATATGCTAGTTTTCCCGGTTTGGGTTTCCAGGTGAAAAATCTCTGTGTAATGTTTGTATTTGCCATTGTATCTTTTCTGTTCTTTTCTTAATATCAGTTTGCAGTAGATATTGTACAAGGTTAGAATTTACATCCGTTGCATTCCGACGATTTCCATGATTTTGAGTATTTTGAGCTATAGGTTAATTAAATTCACTAAAGAGGGCATTTTGGGAACAATACTTAGAGGAACCTCTCAGTTTAATAGCTCATTGGAATTGGGAGGAACAAGACTATAGGATAGGATGATGAGAAGTGACTTTCCGTGGCTAGGGAAGCCACAAGGAGAGATAAGGTGTTTTTCAAAGGTAAAAAGGTTAATTAATTAATTAATAATTAATAAAATGAAAGTCACTTTGGAGGGACAAGGTGAGAAAGAAGTATAAAGGAGAGGCAAGGGCCTCTATTCTCTCATTCATGTATGATTATCTTCTTCCTTCTAGATAGTGAGCCCATACATTGGGGGTTTTGAGGGTTTTGACTTAACAAACCCTACAGGACGATTCGGTGGTGAAAGATTCCACCTAGCTTGTCCCAAGCTTGGTCTTAGGGATACAATACTCCCCCACACCATTCTACTTTAGTTCTACTCAGTTGCAGGAGGGTTCTACACTAGCCACAGGTACAGGAGGAGAGAGGGTGCACCATTGGGGATTTCCAACAAGGTGGGCACACCATTCCTTGAGGGAAGTTCGTTCCAAGAGATTGGAAGAGCTTCGGCAGATTCTAGCACCTGGGTTTTCATTGCAAGGTCTTGGCCATTAGATCCAGTGCACTCTGGAGGAGTTTCATTTGCCATTTGATTTATTGGATGCATTGGACGAATTGGAGAGAAGGAGAGCATTTTTTCGATTCAACTATGTTCTGTTTGGAGGGGTTATACCTCATATCTGACCCTGAGACTTCACCTAGTGACTTGCAGTGTCCCGATCTATCTTTCTAACAATTTTCAGGACATTTGGAGGCCTTCTTCATCAGGGCCGAATTATTGGGCACATTTAGTGTTTTAGGAGGGCGCAACTTCATTGGAGGATTCAACATTTGGAAGAGTTATCCATAGCATTTCGGCCTGATACTTCATGAGGGGGATCCTATCACCCTGATCTATCATTTGGTTGAGTTTGGACTTATTTGGAGGCTTTCTTCAGTTGGGTCGAATTTATTGAAGGTTTCAATCTTCTACTAGAGCATGGCCTTCCCAGTTGGGGGTTTGGTATTGCATACGACTTAGATATCTTCTTGCATTTGGTCTTTATTGTGTATCCAGCCTTTGGAGGCTTCCATATTCTTCTCGGAAGCATTTTGTAGCAACTTATATTATGTTTATTGGATCCATCTGTTGATCATTCCAGATCTACATCATCCTTGTATCGGGTTCTTATTATTATGAATAAAGATCATATCTGAATCATTTTGGATTGTCTATCATATTGTTGATCTTGCATATGGTTTTGGTATGTTACATTACTTTTTATTCTTATCTGTTGTTGCAAATACACATATAAACCATCAGCATAACCCTAAGAACAACCTAAAGAACCATAGTAAGAAAAGTGTTTGACGAAATTCCACACCCAAAAACAGTTTAAAATTCATGCAAAAAAGTGATGCTCTTGGCATCTTGGATTGGGAACATTACAGTGGTATCAAAGATTAAACTCCTGCCAGCTTGAGGGGTCTCTCATAGGGGTAAATGTATAGATGGGAAATATAATTAGCACTACGAGAGTTGATAACCTGCATAAAAGGGAATGGAGAACGGATTAGAAAAATGCAAAAGGGAATAACTAATGGATGGAAGGAAGAACATAGAACTCCTACACCCATTAGGAGCAGGCAGCTTTGCTACAGTTGCAAGGTGCCTTGGGAACCCAATCATAGATGTAGGGGTAAAGGAAAGAAGCACATCATTGAGGTGCGCTATGATAGTGATGATGAGGCATGTGAGGATGGATCGATAGATGCTTATTTGGAGCATTCTGATGAGGCTAGTGACTCTAGCATAGAGGCTAGTGATTCTTGCACACTTGAGGAGGATAGTGACCCTTGCGCCTTGGAGGAACAGTTAGATGGATAGGATGATAGCACTGGTGTTTCAACAGACATATCACATACTATTGATGACCTTACACCTCAATAGAGTGGTGACATTAGTGAGGATTCACACATGTTAGCACCTAGAGATGACGAGCTCCCTATGGTGATCATGACACATCTGTCATCTTTCCAGACACCTATGACGACTACATCACATGAGGATAGCAACAACATAGAGGAGTCATACGTGAGGGATGCACACCATGGACATGTATATCTAGGAGGAGATACAGGACGTGCAGACAGTTGACCTCACACACCCACATCAACATGAGGAGAGGGGGTCACTTCTTTTGGAGACTCCATTGTTTGGTCAGGCCCTGGAGATTGACAGTTGGAGGGGACACTTGCTTCTAGGACCATCTTGCAGTGATGAGGATGTACCCTTTATTGGTCAGGAGGACCATAACACATGTTTGGACACATCTATATCGGATCCAGGCACAGATGATAGTAGCAAGGTGAGTGCACAGGAAGATACAACTGCTCACACTAGATACAATATGATTCAGAAGGGGGCTAGCAGTTAGGGATGTTATGTAGTCGCATATAGGAGGAACTAGTAGCACAATAGATAGAGATCAGTTCAATGCTTCATCTTTTGCAGAGAGTTTTGTTGGGAATTCCTGGGCTGACACTAGCAGTGAGGGATATGAGGTAGCACCTCAGCATGACTATGATCATGAGTCACACTACTTGATAGGGCAGTTGAGATTCAGTGAGGATATGATCATGGAAGCCACTAGGCGCAGTGATGACATGCATGCATTGATGGCAGATTACTACTGGAGGGCATCAGTGGCACATGGTAGTTCAGATGGGGGATTTTTCATGGATGACTTTCATACTCTCGGGGAGAGAGTATATGTGATGAAGGAGCATGAGGATTACCTAGGATCATTGATGAGTATGGCGAGCTATGATCAAGAGGCACAAGAGATACCCTCTAGGAGGATCTTTGAGACAGTTGAGCACTCACATATGCATGGAGACTCCAGAGCCAGGGCCAGTTTTGAGGACATGTCCATTTGTATTCCGAGAGTGGTTGACCTTCATGTAGAGGTTGATCTAGTAGTGCACCTAGGATCTACGATGCAGCATGAGTATACGGGATATGACATGAGTATGTCAAAGAATAGAGTGGAGAGTGATAGCTCACAGAGACATGTCAAGATATATGATGGGATTCTAAGGGGTATATTATCTGGTAGGTTGGAGACACACTTAGGGGAGCATGTAGATGCCTCTCCTTTGTAGCAACTCCTAGTTATGAGAGATCACCTTCAAAGTATCAGAAGTTGTATGGGATATGAGAGATGGAATATGGTTGACCAATAGTTGGAGGAGTTACTTTTGATTGTATTGGATGATCAAGATTTGGTGATGACTATAGGCGAGTATTTATCATGGGTACCAATAGATGAGCTTTTGGTAGAATCTCTAGGGTTGACCAAAGCAGGTGGTATTTTCCAGTCCTACAGTCAGCTACATATTCTTCTATTAGCCTTTCCTAGCACTCTTATCAAAGACAACAACATGAGGAGAGATAGACAATGGATGAGGACATGGAGAGTGGTTAGGCCAAGACCACCTGACAGGAGTACTTTTATGACATACAACAAGTCGGATGTGGACCATGTTAGGCACATAATTGAGATTTTGTGCATGATGGTGAGTATCATAGGCCAGGTGATAGTAGATGAGCAAAGAGGGCTTCCAACAATGATCAGTCTGACACAGGAGCAGTTAGCGGAGATTGGAAGTGATAAACTTCCAATTTTTCCATGGGATCCATGAGTTCATTTTGTTAGTAGGATGTTTTACATCATGATGACTCAGGTTGCACCAAAGAGCCACGTACTCCACCTTGGGTTGGTTTGGAGTGGGCCTGCAGGGACTTGTCCTATGGAGCGATGCAGTTTCTCCCTCTTGATCATAATGATCAAGCATGGAGATGGTTTGAAAGGTACTACTCCCATAGAGATATTTTTACATATGCAGTTTCTGAACAACAGCTCCAATTGCCACAGGTATCTCAACTTGAGGATCCAGGAGTGGAGGATCCAATATATAGACATGGAGCAGTCAGGCATGGTCAGAGTAGTGCAGTGCCAGCATGGTGATATTCGACAGAGGTTAGCATGGGACCCAAGGATTGCAGGGTTGATCATTTCACTAACTGACAGGGGCGAGTGGACCTTTGCATGGGAAAGTTGTTCTGACTTTCCATTGAGCTTCAGTGTTGAGGAGAGAACATCTCTTGAGGGTGTCTCACAGAGGTATTGCAGTACTTCATCTTGGCATCAACATGTACAGTTGATGGAGGCCATGTTGATCTTGGTAGGAACTTGGAGAATGGACTCATTCCGAGATGAGGCCATGTGTCATATGTAGGATATTCACAGAGTTGATATATTTCAGGACTATGCTTCACAGGATATTGCAGTTCACTTCCTGATATGGGATTCAGGGGGTGGAGTGTATGATTGTTCATCTTTGGATGGGTTCTACTGTGTGTCTTGCAGGTGGACATGGGATCCTGGTATTATACTTAGAGAGATTTGGTTATTGCTTGAGGACAAGCAATATTCTAGTAGGGAGGACTGTAATGTCCCCACTTTGGGACATCAGGGTATTACACAGTGTTATGATGACCAAAGTAGCCAGTTGGATATTATAGTGAGTACATGAGCTATTGAGGGATATTTTGGAGTCTGGATTGCATTGCTCATTCTATTTCATCATTATGATCCATTCCACACAGATTGAATTTGGTTATGTTGCATTCCGAAGATTTCCATGATTTTGAGTATTTTGAGCTATAGGTTAATTAAATTCATTGAAGACAGCATTTTGGGCACAATACTTGGAGGAACCTCTTAGTGTAATAGCTCATTGGAACTGGGAGGAACACCACTACAGGATAGGATGATGATAAGTGACTTTCAGTGGCCAGGGATGCCACAAGGAGAGATAAGGTATTTTTCAAAGGTAAAAAGGTTAATTAATTAATTAAAGTGATTTAATTAATTAATTAATAATTAATAAAATGAAATTCACTTTGGAGGGACAAGGTGAGCAAGAAGTATAAAGGAGAGGCAAGGGCCTTTATTATCTCATTCATGTATGATTATCTTTAGATATCTTGCTTCTAGCTAGTGAGCCCATACATTGGGGGTTTTGAGGGTTTTGACTTAACAAACCCTAGAGGATGATTCGGTGGTGAAAGATTCCACCTAGCTTGTCCCAAGCTTGGTCTCGGGGATGCAATACTCCCCCACACCATTCTACTTTAGTTCTACTCAGTTGTAGGAGGGTTCTACATCAGTCACAGGTACATGAGGAGAGAGGGCGCACCATTGGGGTTTTCCAAGAGATTGGAAGGGCTTCGACAAATTATGGAACTTGGGTTTTCATTGTAGGGTCTTGGCCATTAGATCTAGTGCACTTCGGAGGAGTTTCATGTGCCATTTGATTTATTGGATGCATTGGATGAATTGGAGAGAAGGAGAGGATTTTTTATATTCATATATATTCCGTTTGCAGAGGTTATACCTCATATATGACCATGAGACTTCACCTAGTGACTTATAGTGTCCTGATCTATCTTTCTAGCAAGTTTCAGGGCATTTGGAGGCCTCCTTCATTAGGGCCGAATTATTGGGCACATTTAGGTTTTCAGGAGGGCACAACTTCATTGGAGGATTCATTATTTTGAGGAGTTATCCATAGAATTTCGGCTTGATATTTCAGGAGAGGGATCCTATCACCCCAATCTATCATTCAGCTGAGTTTGGACTCATTTGGATGCTTTCTTCAATTGGGCCGAATTATTGAGGGTTTCGGCCTTCTACTAGAGCGTGGCCTTCCCAGTTGGGGGTTTGGTATTGCATACAACCTAGATCTCTTCTTGCATTTGGTCTTCATCATGTATCCGACCTTTGGAGGCTTCCATATTCTTCCTGGGAGCATTTTTTAGCAACTTCTATTATGTTTATTGGATCCATCTATTGATCATTCCAGATCTACATCATCCTTGTATCAAGTTCTTATTATTATGAATAAAGATCAGATCTGAATCATTTTGGATTGTCTATCATATTGTTGATATTGCATATAGTTGTGGTATGTTACATTTATTTATATTCTTATTTGTTGTTGCAAATACACATATAAACCATCAACATAACCCTAAGCACAACCTAAAGAACCATAGTAAGCAAAGTGTTTGACGAAATGCCACACCCAAAAACAATTTAAAATTCATGCAAAAACATCATGTTCCTGGCATCTTGGCTTGGGAACATTACAATTTACTCATATGTTGATATGAAACATACTCGTCGACCCAGGTACCTCTAAATTCGCCTTCTTGGGAAAATTATGAATTCTAATATCAATTAATTAATAAAGAAGCATGGAACAAACACATATAATAATCAAGAAACATGCTAAACCATAATAGAAATGAATAATATGCCATGAAAAAAACTAACGGAAAGCATGAACATTGTAAACACATATCTTAAACATAACAATATAGAGCAGAATATAAATTACACAGAAAACAAAGAGAGCACTTATATTTAATTAAACCATTCACCAACTAACTGCAGACGTCAGATGTTCCACTCAGCCATAGACATTGTTGTTCCATATCTCAACAGTAGGTCACCCCCAAGCTAGGGATATGAATCCAAAAAGATGAGTCATAGGCCGACTCTAAAACACAACAGTTAGATAACATGCTTTCATGGTTTTCCCAACCACAGAGCAATCCTATTTTACCAACTCTCTCCTCTCCTTCAGCCTGGACAACCCAAATAATTAACCCCTTTATCTGCAATACATTCCCTCAGGATATTCCAATTCTTTTATAGAGCTCCAGTGCTACTGGTCAGGAAATCGCAATGTTGGAAACTCCAAGGATTCTCAGTTGTGGAAAGTTATTTCACAACTGTCATCATTCTCATGCACACATGCATCCATTCCTTTCTAGAATAGTCAAAAGTTACTTACAACCATCTAGCAATGGATCTCTACCTCTAACCATGTGTTTACATGCCATACCCAACACACGAATGAGAAAGAATGGACGAGGAACCCAATGATTGAACATTAATGAATGAGCCACCCCAAACAACCCCAAAGAGGGATATATATAATTAAATGAAATAAAGAACTGCATGGCCTCCCCAAGAAGTTCATGTAACCACTTTTCCAAACTCAAACCAAGAAAGGTGAATGAAATAATAATAAAAGATTTAGCCCCTTTAGCCCACTCTCTTGTGGAATCATAGCCCCCTATCTCTATCTTTGTCCGTCTTGCAGCCAACAATGTATTTTATTAAAATATTTAGAGTATTACATTATACAAATACATATCGCATCCCTTGTCCATATTACTCACTACAGGCTCTCTAGCCCAGAACATACTATCTCACCAGCCTAAGCCACATTTACATAAATATATTATAGTTCATAGGGATTAAAATCAAGGATGTTACATCCCCCTCCCCTAATTTTTTCATTGTCTGCGGTGTACAACACCATACCAATGTTCTTAATATCACAAAGCTACTATCTCCAACCTTTAATCCACACAAAAAGTGCATCCAACACTTATATACATAGGCACTTCAGCCTAAGAAAAACATGCATACATATCCACTTTATTCCAAAACATGCATAATGATCTCATAATTTATATTAATGGTAGCAGTTCCAACCATCAAGCTCTCAATTCCCCACCAACCTGCACAAACCAAGGAAGTGTACTCCATTCGTTTCTTTGCAGTCCCTTAGGATGTACCACTTCTCTTCAGGGTTCGAGTGCACTTGGCCAAGAAGTCTCAGAGTTGTGGCTAGAGGAATCCCAGTTGCAACAAGTCCATTGGAATTTCTTCATTCCATGCCTTTATCCTTGAGCTTGATTTCCTTTTGGTGCTCCTCTTTCCAAGATTCCATCTTCAATAATCAAAATCTCATATGTATTACACACATACAATCATCATGAGGTATCATCATAACAATTTCACTCATTAATTGCCAAATTTGTTTTATAGGATTTTTTTGTTTGTTTTCCCAATATGAGATTTCTCTCATAATGTTTTTATCTTGGAGAAGAAAACATGGATATTCCTTATGGTCTTACACCATTTCCATATACAGTACCATTCTTCGTGCAATTTTCTCAACCTTCAGTTTTCCAATCAAATTGTTAGCATATCATAACAATTTTTAATTATTAATTTCTCAAATTTGTTTTATACAAGAAAATAAAATTTCTAGGCATGAGGTTTCTGCTCATTATGTTTTTTTGTTGCAGATGTAGATATCAGTCTTCCTTGTGGGCTTACATCATTGCCATATCCAAAACCATTCTACTTGCAATTTTCTCAATCTTCACTTAGCCCAAAAAAATTTCAATACTCATGCACATTATCATTCTATCTTTGTAACATTTTCAACAATTTAGAAAGGGATCTCATAATTGTAACAAACTAACAATTCAATCACCTTCAACTAGTATTCATATTAAATATAATGCAACTACCATTCATTATGCAGTTTTAGCACCACATGCTTTTCATAATGTGACAAATAATTACCAATAAAATAAGAATCGATATGCCAATACCCATGGCCACATCTACATAATGCATCCCTACACTGACTCCATAATACCATATATCTATGTCATGCATTCCACCATGGTGAGTTGGAAGGTCTAATCAATTCCTCAACACATCATCCAACCTCTTCCCAATTACTTTCCCTACTATTTGGATACCTTCCTCTTCAACCTATACAAAATGCTAGGAACATAATTCCTAAGTGTTCTTCAGTGTCGGTAAAGAGGTTGTAGTCCAAACATCATCTATATAGGAGAAACCATCGAGCACTCACATAGCACTATATCCCTTCCATATCCAAGCGTCTCATGGTCTCACACATGACTAGATCTATGGGCGTTAATTTATATAGCAAAAGTATGTCTCCTGACTTGACCTGGTTATAATCTCATAACCAATCATAACAATATATGCAATTAAATTTTACCTAAATGAATTCTAGCCTCAATAGTACTTATATAGTCTGGGACTTCAACCATTACACATCAATTTAAATATTGAAATTTAACTGAGGGAATTCTTACCTCAATTCCCTTCGGCATTTATGCATAAGAAGGAACCAGATGCATACCTACATGGTTGTTATCAACCTACTTGTTTCTACATGATTAGCTAGTATTTGTAGAAGCTTGTATGTTTCCTCCATTGTCCTTTTTATCATCGTTCCTACCACCCTCATGGGTATTCACATGGACAGAAGCCATATATGGAAACAACAACATCCACATGTTCAACCATGCTATATCATTTTTTTTTATTACATAATCCATCATTAGTCATACTCAATTGTCATAACATCATTATTGCATGTATATAACAAGAAACTATTCTAAGTCCACAAGCATGCCATATGTATATCCAAATATGTACACATGCACAAATGCAGATCCATATGCACCAAGTATTCATTTTCAACATGCCTACTAATGCATATGAATTCTAGCTTCATTGTATGCACCATGCACTCTAGTGTGTTTATGTCTCAACTTCACTTATTTATTTATTTATGTTGTAGTTGGTTTCCTTTGAATTTATTCATATCCTTGTTACCTTGTGTGCTCCCATTTTGTTCATCTGCACTATTGTTCCTTGGTTTGAACACTTCCCAACCAAGTTCCACTTGGTTATTCCTAAATCTAACCAATGTGTTATATTGGAAGCAACTTCTCTTAGGCAAACATACCCCAACTTTACCTTTATGAAACCTTCCAGCACCCTGGAATGAGGTAGCTCACTACATTCCATCACTTTACCACTGCAATATCCTTGAATCAAATTAACCATAATCATTCTACATCATTTCTATTACTTTTATCTATCCTTTAGATTCCCAAAATGGGAATGGTTCTCTTTACTTCACACTAGTACATTGGACCCATTTTCCAACAATTTATCGACACATTTGCGTCGCAAAAATGTCGAGCTTCCAATGAATGCATCAACCTGATTTTTTCGTTAGACACGTGTCGCACGATCGACGAACATCCTATCGTCAATCTTCCAATGACATTTATGATGAACCATTCAGTCAGAATATCGACACAAAGTGCGTGTAAATAGCCACAAAAGTTTGTATAATGATCTACAAACATTGATTGAAAGAACGACGTATATTTGTTGATCATTCGACATACGTTTGTCGATATTTCAATGAATGTTTGTCGAAAGTGCATGTAAATAGCCACAAAAGTTTGTCCAATGATCAACAAACATTGGTTGAAAGAGAAACATATGTGTGTCGATTGTTCAATGTATGTTGGTCGAGCTTGCGACATATGTTTGTCGAAAGAGCGTGTAAAGAACAACAAAAGTTTATTTAATGATCCACTAACATTGGTCGAAAGATCGATATACATTTGTCAATAGTTCGACGTTTGTTTGTCGATCTGTCAACATATTTTTGTCAAAAGAGTGTGTAAAGAGAAATAAAATTTTGTCTAATGATCGACTAATATTGGTCGAAAGATCGATGTATGTTTCCTTATACCTTTGAGATTAAAACATATGCACGTCGATTTGTATGTCGCAACAACGAAAAACATACGTTGAAGGATCATCTATGTTGATCGAAAGAGTGACCTGTATTGGTCGATGTATTGGCGTACGTTTGTAGAAAAATAATAAAAAATGGCATTGCAAGTTCGACAGGGTTTGCACAAAATTTTAAAAAAAAAATCCACTACTGAGGACCTATCATCGACTATCAACATTGAGGAATAATTTACAACCTTCAATATGCTCACATTTTAAAGACCTTTTCATGCATGTTGTTGGCAGTTTAGCATTTGTCAAAGGGACCTTTTCAGTGTTCATTCATAGATGCATTGTTAAATGGGTACCTAACATGTCCTTGGTTTCCAAGACCCATTTATCATTTATACCCTAGTAGTGTTCAAGGGGGTGTTGGAGATATTACACACTCACCTAGGTAATTATTTTCCTATGGTTGATAGTCCCATGTTGAGGTCACTTACATAGATGAGAATATTCTCTATTGAGAACATTCCCCTACAAATTAGGGCACCTCCTACATAATAGGGCACCTTCCCTTTTCAGTTCAGAGTCAGTTACACCTCAATTAGACTAGTGGAGGCTACACATGCATGGAAACCTCAGTTTTATCACCAACAGTTGCATGTTCACCTCATTTTTCTTACCAGGAGGGTGCATGTCTCATGGATGTGGCCAAGAGGGTGCATATCTTGTGATTATATGTGTTTCTCTCACCTCCACATGAGTGACTTAGTTAACTAGTGATTGCATGGACCAATTAAGTGTTGATGTTTTTGTAGCATCGGGAGGTATTCTCACATTGGCATTGGTGTCGAACATGTGGAAATCTTTGTTGGCACTCACATTGCATTTTGTTTTTGGGGAAAAACCCTTGTATATTGAGTTGGGGATTCACACCCACATGTTGGGGATTCACACCCACATGGAGGAATAAATTATTCTAATTTAAAGTTGAATTTAGTGAAGGGATCCTTAAAGTAAGTTAAGGGCTTCTAAACTCACTTTAGACTCCTATAAATGGAGAGACAATGTGAGGAGACACTTGACATCTCATTATGACATTATGGATTTGGCATAAACGAGTGAGCACTTGTGCCAAGGAGATTGAGAGACAAATTTTAGCAAAGGAAATTCTTCACTTGGGCAAATCTAGGGTTTTTCGAGTTTTTGTTTTCTAATTTTTTCCAGCCAAGGAAGAGAAGTCACATGTGTGAGATCACATGTGTGAGGAAGGAGCAAAAAGGGTCGCACATGTGAGGTCGTACAACTGTACCACATGTGCGCCATACAATAGGAAAAAAAGAGCCGCACGTGCGAGCTGCAGCAACAGATTGTGTCCCACGTGTGGGCCATACAAATTGTACAACTGATGTCAACATAATGTACATCAGACTACATGGTGACGTCAGTAGTCGTAAAGCTAGTGTTTATAGAAGGTTTTCAAATCAAAAGTTTTTATGAGATTTTTTGCTAAATTTGTAATTTGTCGGGAGGACTGTTTTTGTCCTTAGAAATTCTCCATCAAAAATTTTTACATAACATAAATTGTGTGTCTCTTATGCATGGACGATTTCTCTCTGATCTTTTGTTTCTGTTGTAATTTTCTATAATAATTTCAGTGTAAAATTATTCAATGATAACATCCCTAGTTTATTGTTTGAGGTCACTTGGAAGTAATTTTCAGATTTGAAATTGAATGCATTGAATTGTGTGAAAAAATGACATTAAATAGGACTAGGTGGCAAATTACTTTGGTTTTTGTTAGTGAGTGTTTGGATCTCTCTAGATCACTACTATGACGCATTCACTTAGCCATGTAGAGTATATCATGTTTATTATTCATTTTACTCATTCAATTAATACAATTCATTCTTTCTCTCAAGCTTGTCTCTCTTTCTCTCTTCTCTCTCATGAGCTTTGTATGTTATTTCACTAGCTAGGTTCTCTGTGATAAGTTTCCATTAAACTTCACATTCATCTACTTCTTATGGGTGTTTATTGACACTGATAAAGGTGGTGAAGGATGGTTTCATCTATAGTATGTTTTCTACAATGATTCTTAGCTAGGATCTAAATGGAAATTGAAGGCTTATGCCAGTTCAAGTTGCATCAAGTATGAGTCTCTTTTGGGTCAATAAAAGGCATCAAGCTATATTGATGGGTGAGTGTGAGTACTATTCTTACTATGTTACTTTGATTTCCATGATAACCTAATGGTGCTTTACCATGAGATTTCTTAAAGTGTTGGCCTGATCATTAGGTCAACCAATGTTGAGCCATCTAAAGGATATACATTTAGCTACATATACCCCGATATCCTAAGATCTATATTTTAAGGAAACTAACATGATCATCCTACCATGTGCACCAATACAATCATTCCACGTTTACATTGTACTTGGTGGAACATTAGTCATGAATCAATGAAACTTCAACATTGATTATAACTAGATGAACATGTGGACTACTTGTACCTCACCTAGAAAGTTCATGTGTTGGCCTTGTTGTAGACATCACTTTGTTGGGGTAGTTTCTGTTGCAGAACTTCAAAGGTAAATGGATTTCACTTTGATACCCTAATGGCTTGATCAACAAACATTCATAATGCACAATTTTTTTAAGTGTTTCCCAACCATTAGTTCAATGGGTGTAAGTCAAGTGATTGTTAAGCTATCCAAAGTTCTAATTTTATACCCAATACCCTGATGAAATCTTACCCCAACTAGTGAAAACATGCATATAGTATACTAAAATGACTCAAATGATAGAAGAAGAAAATATTTTAAGCCAAGATGAATCCAATGCCTTAATGAATGAAGTTCATGGTGACTCCCCAAAAGATCAATCTAGGTTCCATGTTTTGTAGAAATGGGCTAGAGAATAAAATATAGGCAGATTTGAAAGACATTTTGACACGGGAATTAGAGGAATGGGAAACTAAAGACACCTAGACACTAAATGAAAGTAAAAGATTATGCATGAGACTATGTGGTGAAGAGCATAACCCTTCTTTATGTTGTTGTTTCCTTAAATAGTCGTTGCTATGTTCCATGTTTTGTATAAATGGGCTAGTGAATAAAATTTACGCAGATTTGAAAGACATTTTGAGACGGGTATTAGAAGAATGGGAAACTAAAGACACCTAGACACTAAATGAAAGTAGAAGATTATGCATGAGACTGTGTGGTGAAGAGCATAACCCTTCTTTATGTTGTTGATTCCTTAAATAGTTGTTGCTAGATGTTTGAGCATAACCCTTCTTTATGTTGTTGATTCCTTAAATAGTTGTTGCTAGATGTTTTCTTGATATAGTTTAGACTCTGTATGGGTGTAATGACATCTTCATGCCATCCCCTTCTTCCATATTCTTCTCACATAAATTACACTAATGATTTGATATAATCATAAAAACATATGAAGTGTTGTGTGCTTTTGATATTGTACTTATAAAATCTTCATAAAATAAACTTCTCATTTTATTTTAAAAGTTTTGAAATATTCATATCTAAAATGATGTCATTGCTCATTTTATTTTTAAAGTTTTGAAAAATTCATATCTAAAATAATGCCATTGTGATGTCTTATTTTAAATTTTTTAATCTAATAATAATAATAATAATAATCTAATTATAATTACAATTTAATACTTTAATTTATCTAACTCTAATATTTTTATTAAATAGTAACCTATTTTTTTTATTAAATAATAATAATATTACAATTTAATAATTTAATTTATCTATCATAGCTGACATGCCCATTATTCCAATAATCTAATCTTATCTCGCAACTAAATATTATAAACCCTACTTCTCGAATAAGAGGAACTCGGTGCTCAACAAATGTCATGAATTACTTAGGTGGGGACCGAGAATTATAGCCTCTATGATCGTTAGAACCAACATATGGATTATATGAGTCAAATAAGAGGAACACATTCTCAAATAATTAAAACTCCCAAATGAATCGAGAGGTAACCATAATAAATGCATCACTCAAAATTCGGAAGATGTTTTTCCTTTCCATACCCTTAATAGTTCACACTCAAAATTATTCGGAAGAGGTCCAATCCCAACAGA
>ML782011.1:13066-24333 GCA_009831015.1 Picea engelmannii | reverse complement strand
CAAATCCGCAACAACCAAAGCATGGTAAAGACGACCCTAACCAACAGCCTCCAGACAATTGGTCCAAGACATAGGACAAGAATGGTAAAGGAAAGATGAAGAATGACACTGGGAAGTGGTGTGACTTCCACAAAAGCCCCTGGAATAACATCGATGAATGTCGCTTGAAACAATCATTGGTGGTCGAGGTCAAAGGCAAGGAGCCGAACCCTAATTCAATATCTGATCTAGAAAATATTGAAAACAGACAGATCATCGACGCAGACCCCACTGCTACTATTGCAACCACAACAATTCAACTAGAAGAACAAGTAGATCCTGAAGAGGTGGAGCGCCTCTTCCATTCACATATGTGGGTAAAGGGGACCCCATTACATTTCATTGTTGATAACGATAGCCAGAAGAACCTCATCTCAGTTGAGGTCATCAAATAGTTGGGGTTGTCGACAACACCACACCCGCAGCCATACAACATTGAGTGGCTTCACCAGGGATGAGATCTTTGTGTCAGCCAAAAGTGCCACCTATCCTATGGCATCCAACCCTTCAAGGATGAGGTAGTGTGTGATATTTCCCCTCTTGATGTCTATGATGTTGTTTTGGGCAAACCATATATGTGGAAACGTCATGTTGTTTATGAGTCTCGACCTCATAGTGTCATTATTACTCTGTGGGGTTAGCTCTACATGATACCAGAGGTAGTTTCGACTATTGTTCCACCAAAGCAGTGTCGCAAGGTAATCTCTCATACTGCAAAATTCATCCTTTTCATAGTATTTTCAAAGGATGCACAAAAATCCCCTGCAACCACTATAGCCTCAACACCTTCTATCCAACAGAACTATATTGCATAAATTGTTTCTTCACCTACGATGATGCCTACACAATGCCCCATAAAGCCTAGAGACAACAGGTTGGTGGAACAGATTCAATCCCGCTAGTTGGGTAGAGTTATTTGTTTATATACCCAATTTATTTTCCAACTCAACAATCAATTAGCACTCACCAACTCATGTGAGGTTCATTTCTTCGGTCATGTCTGGTACAATTGAGAATCTATATCAATAATTAATTTATTAAAAACTTCCAATCACTTTGTTCACCTTTGTTGCCCCCACTAAAATCAACTCAAGACTTTCCAAATCAACAATAAAATTTTCAATCACTTTGTTCACCTTTGTTGCCCCACTAAAATCAACTCAAGACTTTCCAAATCAACAATCAATTAGCATCCATGTTTTGACAGAAAGATAGGCAACCGACACTTTGGAAAAACTCCCTAATCATAGACTCAACATCAAATAGGTGCATGTCAGAAGGCTCAGTCCTGACCACACTCCCACCCTTGTGAGATTTCTTCTGTTGGGGTGTATCCATTGATAGAAGCAGGAGGCCAAGTACTGTAATGTTATGAAAGGTAAGGAAACCAAGAAAAGGAAAAAGTCTTTAAGTTTTGAAAGGTGATCCTTAATTGATCTTTCAGGGCTTTCCTCCAATTCACTTATGATCTAATAAGAGACTGGTTTGATGGATGAAAATGGGGGGGAAAAGATCCTTTGAGAAATGATATGCAGGAAGACCGCACTGTCCAATTTTAAGCTAACATAGGGCCACCATATAGTGTCATCATCATTCTAAAAGGCAAGGGCTCCTAAACTCCTCAATGCAAATAGACTTTGAGATGAAAACATAGGATGACACAGTGAATAAGGAAAGCTAATGCTAGAGCTGTGAGCATAGAAGATGGCATTGGTTTGACAGGGAATTCAGAATGATAGAACAAGGGATCCGTAGCATAGTTTAATAGTGGTTTCCATAGCGCAGTGTGGACAACATGAGCCAAGAGGATAAATGGGCATTCAAAGATTTGAAGAAAATTGACTCATTTTCAGTGGAGGAAAATGTCAGTATGAAGATGGCTATGAAGTTTGTGGGAGCAGAGGTAAAGGGGTTGGTAGGTGAGAGAAACTATAGTTTGCAGCGCTAGGTGCTAGCAAAAGATAAGACAAAAACCTTAATGATCTTCAACAGAGCTCGGATGTCTCACGAAGTACCTTGACACCATAGCTTGATAATTGTTGATCTACAACAAGCCTGGACTCGTTTGCAACCACCTCAGTCTCCAATTCACCTCAGACAGTTAGTTCTGTAGCATAATCCGCAACTCTGTCCAGACTAGTATTTTCTACAGCGCCGAGCTAGGAGTAGGATTTCAAATTTGGTAAACAGTTAGAACTTCATAAATGACCAAATCACGATATTCCTTTTGAAGATAAGGGTGCTGAAAAAAATAAAAGACATGACATCAACTTCATAATTGCGAATCATAGTAAAGAGGGAGAGTGTACAAAGATGTGCTATGAAAACAACTAGTGAGTTGGCAACGTACTTGACAAGGTTTGATTTGATTCCCTGATGGGAAAAGGGACATAGTGGAGAGGTTCAAGCATATGAATGGATGGAGTGACTAGTCACATTTGTAGAGTCATGGGGTTGATAGTGCTAGTTGTCAAGTCAAGTGATGAGTCAAGGATATAAACTACAAAATGAACATAGGGTATAAACCATAGGTGTGGGTCAAAAATGTTAACCAAGTCCCAAACCTTTATTTGTTTAAACTAACCTAAGAAAAATATAAAGAGAAAATCAAAACAAACTTAAAAAGGTTAATGGGTAAAAATTAAAACCTAAGGAGAAAATTGACCCATGACAACTTCATGTGATAAAATTTGCCACATCTCTTCTCAGAGATAAAGTTGCCACCATTAGAGTGAGTCTTGCACTTTGCATTTTACAGTCTCTGTACATTTCTTTCATTAATAGAAATCATGCATTGTTGTATTTCTCTATTTCTGGAAATTTTTATGTGTATTTCATTGTAATATCTCTACTATCATTTCATTTTGAAAATAATCCAGATCAGTGGTATCAAAGTAGGCTTCTCTTGATCGTTTTGCAGTGCATGTCCCCGACAAGGTCCAAGTATAGTAAGTTGGGTCTCGAGCTTGTATCTCTTGAGGAAAATCACTCTCACACACCCAAGAAACCCTCTATGGAAAAAAAAAAGAAAAATGGAGGAGCAAAAGATTGTATTAACATGTTGCTTGAGCAAGCTCTTGCGCAACAGAGGGACAAAATGATGGAGAATGTTTCCCACATCCTTCAACGCTTGCCGATGGCAACAGGCGCATCTTCATCAAGTGGCCACTTTGGAGGAACCTCTCCCTTCAAGGTACAAGTTAATTTTGATATTCCAGTATTTGAAGGTCGGATAGATGTGGATGCCTTAGAAAAATGGTTGAATCTTCTAGAAGGTTATTTCTCTGTTCACAATTTTTTTGACAGAGAAAATATCACCTTCGCACTCCTCAAGGCTCTCCCCCATGTCAAACATTGGTGGGAAACTTATTGGGAGAAAAGTTGGAGACACGAATATGGAATATATGGGGCCAATCCCAATTGGGATTTTTTTGTGGATGCGGTCAAGGAACAATACTACCCTGTTGATAACTATGAAGACCAATACATGAGATGGACCACACTATGGTAAGAGAAGAGCCAAATAGTGATGAAGTTAACAAATACTTTCCATACCTTACACACCAAGGTGGGTATCAAATACTTTGAGTGACATCTGGTTATGAAATATCGCGGGGCTCTGCATAGGTAAATCCAAACCAAAATGGATTTCCTAAACATATCATCATTGGGAGTTACCTATCTATATGCTGTCAAAATTGAGCATAAATTTAGGCACCAGAACAAATGGGAGTTTGGGTCTGCAAATCTGCAACAACCAAAGCATGGTAAAGATGGCCCTAACCAACAACCTCCAGACAACCAGTCCAAGACAATTCAACCAGAAGAACTAGTAGATCTTGAAGAGGGGGAGCGCCTCTTCCATTCACATATGTGGGCAAAGGGGAACCCATTACATTTCATTGTTGATAATGACAACCAGAAGAACCTCATCTCAGCTAAGGTCATCAAATAGTTGGGGTGGTCGACAACACCACACTCGCAACCATACAACATCGAGTGGCTTCACCAAGGATGAGATCTTCATGTTAGCTAGCAGTGGTGCCTGTCCTATGGCATACATCCCTTCAAGGATGAGGTAGTGTGTGATGTTTTCCCTCTTGATTTCTATGATGTTGTTTTGGGCCAAACATATATGTGGAAACGTCATGTTGTTTATGAGTCTTGACCTCATAGTATCATTATTACTTTGGGGGGTAAGATCTATAGGATACCATATGTAGTTTTGACTACTGTTCCACCAAACCAGTGATGCAAGGTAATCTCTCATACTACAAAATTCATCCTCTTCACAGTCTTTTCAAATGATGCACAAAAGGCCCTTGCAACCACTGTAGCCTCAACACCTTCTATCCAACAGAACTATATTGCATAAATTGTTTCTTCACCTACCATGATGCCTACATAATTCCCCGTCAATCCTAGAGACAACAGGTTGGTGGAACATATTCAACCTCGCTAGCAATAGGTTTGTGACAACCTTCCACATACCAAGCAACGAAACTTCTCCAACAAGGCACACGACTCACCAAGATTCAAATTCAGAAAACACTTTCCCCTCTTCCCCATGCATTCAATGCAATGGAGACCATTGCTTCCTAAGGGGATAGGATTGATCCAGGTGGATATCGGTGGCCACCCACCTATTCCAACTTCCAACTGGCTCATATGGACAATTTTTAGTTCAACGCGTTTCTCTGTAATGGGGACATTTCTTTATAATTTTAGGTTTTGTACTTATGGGGCCATATTGAAGCCCTACACAACATCCAAGTGGATAATGGTGGCCACCCACCTATTCCAACTGACTTATTTTGGATTTTTTCATGTGAGTACATCTTTCTGTACTTCCAGGGCTGTTTTGGGGCTCTAAATAGTGGTTTCTTGGATTTCCATAGTCAAACTAGAGACAGAGTTAGAGTTTGACAACATAATGTGTAGTTCTCAAAAATGCATTTCCAACGGGCTATCACATGCCTAAAACGGAGATCATATGCAAAAGTTACGACCCTGGGAAGTTAATGCACTAACTTATCCCAACAGGGCCCACATGACTTTTGGCACTTCATCTCCTAGGGTTAGGTTTTTGGATGTCTAGGGTTTTTTCATTCATGTTAATCATAAAAATGACCTTTAGAGCCTCATTGTAATCATCTTTTTGTGAATGAGCATAGCCATCACATCTCTTCTCAGAGATGAAGATGCCACCATTCTAACGAGTCTTGCACTTTGTATTTTTACAGTCTCTGTACATTTCTTTCATTAATAGAAATCATGTATTGTTGTATTTCTCTGTTTTTGGCAATTTTTATGTCTATTTCATTGTAACATGTCTACTTTCATTTCCTTCTGAAAATAATCTGGATCACTAATCTACTAGCTTGAATTGTAGAAGATATCCAATTGGCATATGTGCATAGATATGCTAGTGATGAATTATTTCCACTTTAGACTTCCAAGTTGTTGGTGGTCAGTTATGGATGGATCCATTTGGTAAAGAGGAGGTTAGGTGCTTGTCTCTTATTTTCACGACGCTAGAACACTTTACCTCTGACGGGAAGTGCATTAGTTACTCATTGATGTACTATGTAGATAGTTTAGTTCAGAGGTCTCAATTGATTAGGTGGTCAGAGATGTTTTGTGCTAGTTTGTTTTTTCAATAGATCATTGTTGCTCTATTTTTTATGGGAGGTTGTTATTCCTGTTTGCATCATATTTGTTTACATTATTTTCTGAGAGGTTTTATGTCACTTGATAGAGATTACCCCACTTCCCTCCTAGACCTATGACTGATGCGCGTATGCGCATGTGGGGGAAATTGTTTCCCAAGAGGAGCCAACTAGTGTGGTCGTGTACTCTCATCGATAGAGAGATATGTGATTTCTTGGGTCAAGAGGAAAATTTTGTCCTCAATGTTGTACAATACCCGTATGTGGGAATGGATTGGAGAGGATGTCCAAACATCCTATTTACTATAGACGAGCCACTAGATGATAGAGGTAATATTATCATTATGTTTTGATAAATGTAGTTGCATATTTTTTTGTCTTATTTAATGCACATGCAATTTATTGTAACAATTTGTTTCAGTTATCAATTATTATTGTCTATTGTTTTGCATATATTAGCACATATGTTGGGAATAAGCCTCCCCAACATGATGAGGATATGGATGAGGCAGCTCAGCAACCTCCATTACATAGACCCAACATGTCACACAAGCCAAAATAGAGAGTCTGAACTGAACCGTTGGATCACATATGTGGTTTGATTTCTAGGAAGGAAGTGGCACCTATACATGTTAGAGAGATTTTATGGGTACTAGATCTATATGACATATGGTAAACCCTTCCATATGAACCGACGTCACTAATGCATCATGTTATTGATTCCCTCAACCTCATCCAGAGGTTGATGATGATACTCATTCCACTTCATTTGGATCATCTTCAAAGGACAATGCTCCTGATCCTTCACCTCATGTTTCTCCACCACCCGACCCTCCACCAAACTGACTGACATCCCCTCTACCACCTAATCCTCCTCCTCAACATGTGTCACTAGCTACACCATCAACTAATCCTCCTCCTCTTCCTCCTCCTCCACATGTAATATACCAGATATAAAATGTATGCAGAACAGAAATAAAATGCTAGTAATGGCAGAATAACAACAATATAACCAGAACATTCACCACAATAAAACTGAAATGATATAAGAATAACAATAGAAATAACACTTTGAATCTGAAAGCAATGTTCAAAAGACTCTTCGAGGGGGAAAACTCCAGTTGAGAAGATCTCTATTACAATAATATCCAAGCTAGGGTTCTCATACCCTCGACTCCTATTTATACTAAAAAGAAGCATCTAGAGGAAGATCCTTCTAGAAGCAGAAGCTTCTATTAGGTATTCTTACATTCGCCTTATTCTATTTGATTGAAAGGCTTTATTAATATTGAAATTTATTACATTCAAATATATTGTTCTACCTATGTGAGGGTTAGGACCCTAACATGTCTTCCCCCTTAAAAACAACCTTGTCCTCAAGTCTTGAGATGATAAAATTGTTGCAGAATGGTAGCTGGTTCCCAAGTGGCATCTGTTGGAGTTGTATCTTTCCACTGGACTAGCACTTCCTTGATGGTTCTTTGATGTAGGCGATGCTCACGTTGGTCCAAAACTGCTTCTGGTTGTAGCCAAATGGATCCTTCTTCAGCTAACTCTGGAAGGTTGGTTTGAATTTGGCACTTAGCTCCAATCACCTTCTTTAAGCATGAAACATGAAAAACAGGATGTAGATTCGAATGGTTGGGAAAAGCTAATTGATAGGCAACTTGTCCCACATGCTTGAGCACGATATAAGGACCATAAAATTTGGGCGCTAGCTTCTGACAATGCTCGGCCTTGAGGGAAATTTGCTTGTAAGGTTGCAGTCGAAGAAACGCCTGTTCTCCTTTTGCAAATTGACGTTCAGAGCAACCTTGATCTGCTTGTTGCTTCAT
Organism: Picea engelmannii; assembly: GCA_009831015.1. NCBI lineage: Eukaryota > Viridiplantae > Streptophyta > Pinopsida > Pinales > Pinaceae > Picea > Picea engelmannii. Next base: position 16,790 of record ML782011.1, on the reverse strand, counting down.
GTAATTCTATGCCATGACCAAATTCTCTTTGAGGGTACAGAGAATGGCCTCTCAAGTTGTAAGTGTTAGGTCAACTGCCTGGACCTTCGAGGTACTCGATAAGTATGAGAGAACTGATGGTGTCTTCTGTCCATATACCGCTTCAAAAGGAGTCATGCGTGTAGTTGTATGGTATGAAGTGTTGTACCACCATTAAACTAGGGGTAACCATTGAGCCCACTGATTTTTCTTTTTCGAGGCAAAACAACTCAAATATGTTTCCAAACACTTGTTGACAACTTCCGTTTGACCATCAGTCTGGGGATGATAAGCTGTGCTGAGATGCAATTCTGTGCCTTGTATATTGAACAATTCTTGCCAAAAATTGCTTGTGAAAGTTGGGTCGCGATCAGAAACAATAGAGTGTGGCATGCCATGAAGCTTAAAGACCTGATCCATGAAGACTTGAGCCACCGTGGATGTTGTAAATGGGTGTTGAAGGGCACAGAAATGAGCATACTTGGAAAGGTGATCAACAACCACCACGATGACGGATTTATTTCCCGATTTGGGTAAGCCGGTAATAAAATCCATAGAGATATCCTTCCAAATAACAGGTGGAATCGGGAACTGTTGTAGCGTGCTTGGCTATTTGACTGTTTATCCCTTGTTGCATTAACACATGTCACATTCAACTACAAAATTATGAATGTCTTGTTTCATACCATCCCAGAAAAATGAATGTTTGACCCTGTCATAGGTTTTGGTGAACCCAGAGTGCCCTGCTATGGGTGTAGCATGAAGCTTAGAAAGTACCGTGGATTTAAGATTTGATTTTTTACTTAAATACAAATGGCCTTTGTATCAAAGTTCCTCATGGCGCCAAGAGTACCCTAGGGAAGCTGGAGCATTGGACTGCAATTGCTGGATCAACTGCGAACTTTTGGGATCTTGTAGCCATTCCTGGCGAATGGCTTGGAGCCAATCTGGTACAATGAATGAAAGAGAGAAAAGGGATCCTTTATCTTCATATTTTCAGGAAAGTGCATCCGCAACCACATTGTCTTTTCCTTTCTTATAAATGATCTCATAATCATATCCAAAGAGTTTAGTCACCCATTTTTGTTGTTATGGGGAGGAAATGCGTTGTTCCAGAAAATACTTTAGGCTTTGATGGTCTGTCTTAATTTGGAACCGTTTCCCCAATAGATAAGGATTCCACAGATCCACAGCATGCAGAATAGCCAACATTTCCTTTTCATAGATGAATTTGCCTAGATTTATTTCAGATAGTTGCTTGCTAGTAAAGGCTAAAGGTCGACCCTCTTGCATAAGGACAACACCAATTCCTTTCCCTAAGGCATCACATTCCAACACAAAGGTATTTGTGAAATCGGGAAGGGCAAGGAATGGAGTGGTGCACATGGCCATCTTCAAGGTTTGAAAAGCTTGAGCAATGACTGGAGTCCAAGTGAAAGAGTTCTTTTTGAGGAGAGCAGTGAGAGTTGCTACAATCTTCCCATAATTCTTAACAAACTTGCGATAATACCCTGTTAAGCCTAGAAATCCACGTAATCTCTTAAGAGTCTTTGGGTGAGGCTAGTCTTGCATAGCTTCAATCTTTTTAGGATACACCCTGACACCATCTTTGCCAACCAAATGACCCAAGTATTCTACTTATGAAGCGCCAAAATCACATTTAGACTATTTCAAGAAAAGTTGGTGCTGAGAGAGTAGATGGAGAACTCGATCCACATGAGCAAGATGGTCTGTCCAGGTTTTTCTATAGATGAGGATATCATCAAAGAAAACTAAGACAAAATGGTGGAGAAAAGGACGGAAGACATGATTCATGAGGCTTTGGAAGGTGGAGGGGGCATTACACAAGCCAAAGGGCATGACCAAAAACTCATAGTGGCCCTCATGAATTCTAAAGGAAGTCTTGGGAATATCTACCTCTTTCATACGTATCTGGTGGTAGCCCGAATGAAGATCCAATTTAGTGAAGAATTGGGCACCACTCAATTCATCCAGGAGGTCATCAATGACAGGAATGGGGAATTTGTCTTTGATGGTAAGTTTGTTGAGGGCATGGAAGTCATGACACATTCACCAAGAACCTTCTTTCTTCAGGACCATGACCACAGGAGATTAATAGGGGCTCGTACTAGGGCAGATAACACCTACATTAACGAGTTCTTGGACCATTTTCTCAATTTCATTTTTTGGGGGAAAGGGGTGACGATATAGACAGATATTGGGATGAAGGATTCCTGGTACAAGGGGAATGAAATGACCATGAACACCACAGGAAAGAGGGAGGCCTTGGGGAGTGGAAAATACCAATTGATTTTTAGAAAGGATGGCTTGGAGGTCTTGCAGTACGGAGGGTGTCTATGTTGTTTGTATGGCATGGAGTTGGGCGATAACACCAGAATGACCCTTTTTGAGCATCTTTTCCATGCGATGGGAACTAATGATCTCAGGTGAAATGATGATGATGCCTTGGAACTTATATTGGTGTCCCTCCTGGTCGAATTGCATGGTTAAGTATTTAAAATCCATGAGAATGGGACCCAAAGTCCTTAGCCAGTCTGCACCCAGCACAATGTCACAACCTCCCATGTCGATAGAAAACATATGGGATCTCAGGTGGTAGTCACCAATTTGGAGACGCAAATTTTCACAACGCCCTCCACATTTCATGGAACCACCATTGGCAATCATGATTTGGAAACTATTGACGGCATGGATGTAGCAATGAGTTTCTTGGGCAATGCGGTGATGAATAAAATTATGGGTGCTGCCACTATCAACAAGAATGATGACCTTCCAATGCTTGATGTAACCGACTAGCTTGAGGGTTTGGGGAGCGGAGAAGCCAGTGAGAGCATCGAGGGAAATGACTGGTTCTACTTCAGGAGGGTCTGAGGGAGGGGTTATGTCAGTGGATTCAGGTGATTCAGACATAGAGGGAGTTTCTTCATCTTCTTTCGAAATATCCTCAGAGATGGCCATAAAAATATTTTGTTCTTTACAGTTATGGCTCGGGAAATATTTGTCATCAAAGTTATAACAAATGCCTTTGAGTTGGCATTCAACCATTTCAGCCCGGGTCAATTTTTGGATCTTTAGTGGAGCAGAGGGAGTAGTGGGATTTATTGGTTTAGGGTAAGGGATGAAGGAGGGTTTGCGGTTTTGAGAAGATACAATCTATTATGCTTCTTTATCTCTTTTGGTATCCTCCACCTAACTCTCAGGCCGAGCCATGAGGACATGGGCCCGAATTTCATCCTTGAGGCCGCTGATAAAACACTCTCAGAAAAAGGTATTAGACATGCCCTTTGTTCTAAAAGCTAGGTGCTCAAAGGAAACTATAAAGTCTTCCACTATTCCTAATTGTTTCATCTTTTTCAAACGACCCAAATGGTTGGTGTCAGTGTCAAAGCGTTCATAAAACTTTGCCACAAATTGTGTCCAAGCAATATACCCTTGATGAGAATTTTTTCTCCATTTGCCACCATTGCCAATGTTCTTGATCTAGATGGAGAACACCATACCAGAGTTTGGCCAAGTCATTTGTAATGCTGTATAAAGAGAATTAATGTTCCATTTGGGTTACCCAACCAGTGGGGTCCAAGCCATCAAATTTGGTCACATCCACCCATGGAAGGCGTAGGTCACGTTGAAAGTGATGGTTCTGCAAGGTATGGGAATGAGAGGAATGGTCACCTTCAGTATGTGG
>ML782010.1:588900-601478 GCA_009831015.1 Picea engelmannii | reverse complement strand
CCTTCATATACTCAAAACAACAACAGCAGCGGAACCGAGACATTGCATTGAAAGCTTTGCATCTGCATGGCTTCTGACAGTCAACCTCTGAAAGACCGTGCAACTTATGTCAGACGCAATCTAACTCTTTGACAGTTCCAATGGCGAATCGACGTGCCTTAAATTCATGGTCGTGCTTTCCCATTAAGGTGGAGGCGATGTCTAACCACCACCAACCGATTCAATAACTGCAACATCGGGATTGAGGATGGCTCGGCCAACTCGGCACCTTCTGGACGTGGAGGGCCACTCATGCAGCCACCTGGAATAACCTACTGGCTCAAAGAATACGCGGGGAGGACAGCGCGGAAGGTGAGGCAAGGGAATGGAGTGATGGGGCCAGAACAGCGAGGAGTGGAGCAAGAAGCAATGAGGGAACGAGAGAGGTTACAGGGGAGCAGATGTGATGGACACACTTTGATGGGAGGCTGACGTGGAGGGAAGGAGACGCGTGGCAGATGGTGTGTGGATGATGAGAAGGAAGGAAGACCACGCGAACCATAGAGGGGAGGTAGATGGATGACACATGGAAGCAGGAGAAAGGCGGTTGGAAGGTGACATGACGGGAGAAGGGTTCACGCATGCTTATACACAGAGCAGCTGAGGATGATGTGGATCGCGCGAGCGTCGTTGATCTGGGCACTGAGATCTCAGTCGTCGAAAAGCTGCGAGCCCGATTTCGGACCCCCCCCCCCTCCGCTTAAAGGTAGAAAGGCAGGGGGGGGTCCGAAATTACCTTCATCGTCGTTGATCCGGGTGCGCTAATCTGGGTCGTCGAAGAGGTGCGCCCCGGNCCCCCCCCCCCCCTCCGCTTAAAGGTAGAAAGACGGGGGGGTCCGGAATCACACATGCGCCGTTGATCCGGGCGTCGAGATCCTAACCGTCCAGACTTTCTTTTCATTTAATCATGGGCACATTAGCACCCGAACTTAGGACAAGTGGGTTTTTAACCCATTCCTTTGCATTCTAACCCCCTTACAAGAAATATCTCTAACAGTTTCTCAATGTAGACTTCTTCTTCAAGTTCCCCATTGAATAAGGTTGATTTCACATCCATCTAATACACTTTTATATTCTTGGAGCATGCATACGCTAAGATCAATCGGATTTCTTCCATTTTGGAAACTGGGGCAAACATCTCTTCAAATTCAATACCTTCAACCTGTGTGTATCCTTTACATACCAATTTAGCTTTGTTCCTGGTAACCTGTCCATCTTCATTCAATTTATTTTTGAAGACCCACTTTGTGACAATCACATTCTTGTACCTTCGTCTTGGAACCAATTCCCAAGTGGCATTCTTCTCTATTTGATCCATCTCTTCATTCATGGTCTTTTTCTAGAACTTATCCTTGTTGGCTTCTTCAAAACTATTTGTGTCAATCGAAGATAAGAGTGCTAGGTGCAGTTGTTCTTGTGAACAATTTTTTATTTTAGTCTCAATCCATGCATCTTTGTTTCCAATAATCTGATCTAAAGGATGATTCTTATATACTTGTTTGCTAGGTGTCTTTGGAGGTGCTTGCAGAAATTTCTATTCTACTTCAATCTGATCTTCTTCATCTTCCCCTTTTGCAACTTTTTCATCCCTTGCTTCTTCTTCGTAAATATGTTCCACTTATTCTTTTTCTTCTTCCTTTAGATTTCATCCACATGTTTCATCAACCGTTACATTGATGTTTTGCACAAATTTGTTGAGCCTTAGATTGTAACATTTGTATGATTTCCTTGTACTTGAGTAACCAACAAGTACGCCTTTGTCCACACGAGACTCAAACTTTCCCATTCTTCCATCTTCTCTTTTGATGTATCATTTTCTTTCGAACACTCTGAAGTCATTTACATTTATTGGTCTTCCTTTCCATAGCTCATAGGGAGTTTTGTCACTGTTGTTTATGAGCATTACTCTGTTTTTAAAGTGAACTATTGTATGCACTTGCACATGTGTCCAAAAAACATGTGTCAATTTTGAATCCATTAGCATTGTTCGAGCCATTTCTTGTATTGTCATGTTCTTTCTTTCAACAACTCCATTATGTTGAGGTGTCCTATCAATGGGGAATTGTCTTTTTATTACATGTCTTCTTTTAAACCCTTTGTTCTAGTTGGTCCAACTAGATCAGTATGCACAATTTCCATTGGTCTTGTTGTGGAATATTCCTTTGATTTGAATCTGATCTTGTTTTCCTTTCCTTGTTGACAATGCTTGCATAATGTGTTGGTTGGATTTCTGATCTGGGGAATTTCTCTAACTATTTCCTTTTTGCTGACTTTGACAAGGTTATCAAATTTTATGTGACCCATTCTTTTGTGCCATAGCCAAACTTCATCTTCCTTTCCTAGACAACACTTTTTATTTCCAAATTCACTTAATACACATATGTTGCTTGAAGTTCTTGCAGTTGTTGCAATCAATTTTCCTGATCCTGCTTTTCTTATCTCGCACTTCTATGAATCGAATGTAAGTTTATGACCTTGGTCACACATTTGACTTACACTTAGAAGATAATGTTTCATATCTTCCACTAGTAGAACATTTTCAATCTTTGTATTCTTATATCCAATTATGGTTGTGCCCTTTCCAATGATTCTCGTTGAGTCGTCATTTCCAAAGGAGATTGATCCATCTCTTTCCTTTCTCAATGTAAGAAACATGTCTTCATCACTATTCATGTGCTTTGAGCATCCATTGTCAACATACCAGCCACGTTTCTTGTGTTTATCTTGTAGGGCGAGTGTGCATTCATCATTGTTAAATTGATTATGCTTTCTTATCCATATTCTTTGTTGAGGTTCCTGTTTGTGATTTTTGTCATTTTGTTGTGATTCTCTAGGAGGGATTGTCATTCTACAAACTTTGACCATGTGTCTAAAGTTGTTTCACTTGTAACATTCCACTTCAATGCTCAATGATTCAAACATGGTGTAGCTTCTTCTATGTGTTTCACTAGACCTTATTATATAACCATTTTGTGCATGACTTTCAAAGTTGTTTATGTTCCTGCTATTAGCTCTGCAATTTACAACCTTATGTACAAAATTATTACATGCACCAAAAAAGATAGTACGATACTTTGGAGTTTAAGATATTTTGAAAGGAGTTAATGTTCTAAATCTTTATTCTTCATGAGGCCCACTTGTTTCTGATTGTCGTTGATTCTGAAATCTAAATCTTCTAGGTGGAGGAGTGTCCTTGTGATCTTCCTTGTAAAACTTATTGTCTCCTCTAACTATCTTTGCATAGCTTCTTGGTTGTGTTTCTTTATATTTGGTTTTGGATCTTGAACCTCTTTCTGTCTGATTGTATCTTAGCCCAGACTTGTCATGATGTGGCCTTTTACTGTTGATAATATTATCCAAAACCTTTGACATGTTCTGCATGTTTTTCTGTTGAAGGTCTTTTCTCAATGTAACAAACTCTGCTTCCAAATTTCCAATGATCCTGTCATTTTCTTCCATCTATTCTTTGAGTGCTTCTTCGATTCTTTTTGAACCTTTAACTCAATGATCATCTGCTCTAGTTCTTCAGAGTTTGAATTCTGGGTGTCTTCCTTCTTGTCTAGTTCTCCCTGGAGCTTCTTTTTTTTCTTCTTTTCTCTTTTTATAACTTCTATAACACTCAACAGTTCTTCACTATATTCAACTTTCGTCTCTTCATATTCCTCTTCAGTGTCTTCCTTATCTGAGTCTTCTATTTCCATGAATATAACTCTTTTTGTCTCACCTTCATTGACTTCATCTTCGTTTGATGAGGAGTCGTCTTCTTTGGTGCAAAAACTTTCCTAAAGACTTTATTTTTTGTTCTTTTTCCTTTATATGTTTGTTTGCTATTTGAATCATCTTCTTCATTTCTCTTCCTTTTATTGTGAATACATTTGTTAGCAAAATGACCAATACCATCACAATTAAAACAAATTAATGGAATCTTACCTCTATATCTGTCACCGGGTCCCTTTTTTAGTCTTCTGACAAAGTTGGCCACTTCTTCATCATCTTCCGAGATGTCACTGTTGTTGCTATATTATTTTTCTTTTTGCTTGACCTTTTGCTTTGACTTCTTGTATTATTGCTTCTTTTATACCTGGATTCTCCTGTTTAGTTCTCATTTCTTAGGCTGTGAAGATTTCATCTAGTTCATCCATGCTTATTGAGTCTAGATTTTCCTTTTCTTCTAGTGTTGAGATCTTAGGATCAAATCTCATTGGAAGAGATCTTAGTACCTTTTGAACAATTATAGATTCATCAACTTCTTCTCCCAATCCTATGATTGCATTCATTGTTTCATCAATTCGTAAGAAGTAAGTTGCAATATTCTCATTTTCCTTCATCGTTAGTTCTTCGAATTGACCTCTGTAAGTTTGAAGCTTTGTTTCTRTTGATTAAGGTTGGTTGTCATTGATGTCAACCCTTATTCAGCACTTTGTAATTGTCCGATGACCAATCCGCAAAAGGGGATTTGGTCCTTATTCAATTACCGACATGATTAATCCACAATGGGGATTAATCCAATAACAATAATAATAATAATGACATGATTAATCCACAATGGGGATTTAATCCAATAACAAAATAATAATAAGAATGCTCTTCGCAGTTACATTATTTCAACATGTCTGAGGTAACCAAATTATATCTAAGCCGAAATTATGAGGAAAGTGAAGAAAAGAAGGCCGAAATGCAAGGAAGGATAAATTCTTTTGATGGTGCTTTCTAAGGTATGTTATTTACAAGTCATCTCACCATTTTCGCTATAAATTTTTTTATATAATGATTCAGATCCTGAAATTGCTATGCAAATGAGAAAACATATCCGAGTATCTGTGGTAAAAAATCCAGCTTGTGGATCATTTTATTTTTGGAGTTACACTCCATGGAAAATAGGGTTTGTGGCCAGTCCTGAAACTAGTCAAAATCAGGTGTTTCGGGTAAAAACATCATAACTTCTTCATAACAGATCCAAATTCAGTGAGACCAAATGTGTTAGTTAGGGTACAGCCTGTAGTATTTTGTGTAATAGTTTCATATCAATTCATCAAATATTTTGTGTGGGGAACGCTCTACAAGGTCGCTCTCTAGAATAAGCCAGAATTCAGCAAGATATGTCATTTTTGCTATAACTCCTTTTCTGAGAGGTTCCAAGTAGTGACACTTGGAGCAATTGCATAAAACACATTGAAGAACATTGTGTATCAGTTTCAGATCTTTATACATTACAGGTTCAAAGTTATGATTACTTCAAGTTAAGGTTGTTGACTAATCCAAAACTAGGCATGTGAGACTAAAGAGAAGTTTGATGAAAATGATAGTCTCTTGTTTTTAAAGTTAAGGAAGGTTTGCAGGAATGTGATCATATACACCAGGTCTATTATAGAGCTACAAATCAGATTTGGATGATGAAATTGATGAGGGTTTTTGGTTGTGGTACATGTTGTGTACATGGTTGAGACAAGTAGTTGATGAGTTGGCACACATACACGAGGTGTATAGTTGATGACGTTGGTACATATTGATGAGTCATAGTTGATGAGTAGTTGACACATGATTGGTACATACTTTGTACATGGTTGGATGCACTTGTTCATGGTACAGGTTGATTACAGGTTGGTGCATGGTTCATGCACTTGTTTATGATAAAGGTTGATTACAGGTGGAGGTACAGGTTGATGCATGGTTCAGATTTATTGGTACAGGTTTACAGCAGTATATCTCATAGTGATAGTGTGACAGTGGTTCCATCATTCTAGTTCTACTTCAGGGTGGCAGGACGAGGCAAGGACAGGGGGTTGTAGCCACCTTCCGGTTGTAGCCAGAGAACATTGGGGGTTGTAGCCTCCTTCTGGTTGTAGCCAGAGAATTGGGGAGTTGGAGCTTCCCTCAGGTTGTAGCCTGAGAAACTAGGGGGTTGGAGTCTTCTTCCAGTTGCAGCTGGAAAACAAAGGAATTTGGTGCTTCCAATGAATGTAATTCTTCAATACATATAAGAAAAAGCATTTCGTGGTTTTCTCCGGATTTGGGTTTCCACGTAAAACACTGGTGTAATGTGTATGTGTTTGATTGTTTATTTCTTACTACTCATTATTGGATAATGATTCTACATTGATATAACATTTGAAGAAAAAGGATTATAATTACGCTATCACTGATTCACCCCCCCTCTCAGTAATCCAACAGTTTCCTTGACTTTTTCAACTCCTTCATAAATATTCTAAAGTTTGTCCCAAATCTCTTTAGCAGAGATGCAATGCATAACTTTGACATATATCGAATCACAAAGACCATTCAGAATTGCATTTGTGGCTTTTGAATTATTTAGACTCAGTTTCTTTCCACTTTCATTTGTTGGTGGAACTGTTGGTTCTTTGTATCCATCTACAACTTATTTCCAAACCTCAAATCCTTGTGCATGTACATATGTTTTCATCCTTCTGCTCCAGAATGCATAGTTATGTCCATCAAACTATGGTATTCCATTTTTATACATATTGTTTCTCTCCATGATCTACCTTTCATTGGTTAAACTGATTTCTGAAGGAACCTGCTCTGATTCCAATTGTTGGATTACTAAGAGGGGGGTGAATCAGTAATACATTTTTTTAATCCTTTTAACCACAGTACGAAGTGTTATTTATATTTATGATCAATATAACATTAGCATCCAATAAGTGCAGAGTAAATAAACCACAAACAATGAACAATCATACACATACACAGTACACCAATATTTTTACGTAGAAACCCAATGCAGAAGAAAACCACAGAATTTTTTTTCTTATATGTCTTTAAGAATTACATTCATTGGAAGCACCAACTTCCTTTGTTCTCTAGCTACAACTGGAAGGAGGCTCCGACCCCCTATAATTTCAGGCTACAACCTGAGGGAATCTACAACTCGCCAATTCTCTGGATACAACCAAAAGAAGGCTACAACCCCCTATGTTCTCTGACTACAACTAGAAGTTGGCTACAACCACCTATCATTTTCTCGTCCTACCACCCTAAAGCATAAGTGTCAAATGAAGAAACCACTACCACACTGTCACAGTGAGATATACCATTGTAAACATGTACCAACATATGCCATTGACCTATAGTCAACCTATACCATTGCCCTATAATCAACATGTACCTAAATTCAGTCTTTACCAACCAAAAACCAACATATATGTGACCTATCTGTTCTGCAGCGCACATATGTACGCACCCTATTTATACTGCAGCTTGTGTATGTATGTGGCCTATCTGTACTGCAACCTATGTATGTCTTCTGAGGACTAGGGTTTTCTCTCTCCTAAAAAACTCTGACCCTATGCAGCCTCTTTCACATCAACCTGAAACCTTTCACTAAGTCTAGACTGTAATTGTGCCCTATGTATACATCCTCATACGTATCCTTTAACCAAATGCATCTATATCTCTCTAGTCATGTGCCATACAAGTGTGTATAATCATGAACAACTATCATAACCCTCACATGAACTAAACATCAAAAACTTTCTGATATACAACCTCTCAATACATCAACCACTTCACAAATACAACCTCTCAACCATGTACCACAAAAAAACCTTAACCATATGCCAAGTAATACAAGATGTGCCTCAACACTAACAAGATGTATCAATGATAAATATTGATTAGACCAACATTGTTTTTATGTAGATCTGACTTATGCATAAAGTCTCATGCAGCCACTAATCTCTCTAGGGAAAATCCTCAAACCCCCATAACCATTTCTCATGTAGACTACAAAACCCAACTACTCATAGAAATAAAACATACATTTTTAACCAGTAGATAGATCTGATGTACCTGATCATTGTAGACCTTCTTGGAAGCTTGCTTTAGGACTCTAGAGACCTGACATCTTTGTCTTCTCAAGTTTTTAGGGCTTTACCCTCATGTACACGCCCTATTATATTTTTATCCCGCGTACATATGCACCCTGCTCCACTGCAGCTCGCGTACACCTCAAAAACTAGGGGTTTTTCAGTATTTTATGTAATTCCAAAATTTTCACTGTCAACCCTTCGTGCTACCTCAGACTTGTGCAACTTCAGATGTATCAATGAGTACCTGCAATAAACCTTACACAATAATAGATATTCAATATGATCAATAGGTGCTAACAGGAGAGTCTTTCTATCTTATTTATACTTCCATGTAGCTTCCTCAAGGGGTTGCCTTCTAACCAACTTAACCCAATTTCCTTCTTTTAGGGATAACCCACTTCTAACTCACTTTGCTACAAATAGTAAATTATCCACTTCTAGTTGCAACTAATTTATTTTTAATTATTTTCTTATTTGCAACAACTTAACCCATGATTAACTCCTAGTTTCACTCACTTGACCAGTCAACTTCTTCTAGGAGCTTCTAGAATAATTTTGACTTCTTTGACTTCTAGATAACTCATGAGGGTTCTCCAACTTCACAAGGCCATAACTCTCTAACCGTGAAGAGTTATGTGACGTTCCACATATCACCATAAATGGCATGACATGTACTATCCATCTAGAATAGTCTTACCTACAAATATGTTAATCTTCATACCATTATACATCAATCAATCTAAAATCCCTTATCCATATTGTTTGGGGCTACCGAAATTTTCTATCGGACTTGCTTCAAGGGTTGACATCAATGACAACCAACCCAATTAATAAAACAATTATTGAGAGCATGGGACTGAGTACAATCAACATTGGGGAGAGTGTGACTCAACTTTCTTGGGGAAAAGAGAGGAAATTTGTATGGGAAGAACCATCATATTTTACATTCACATTTTTGCATGAACAAAAAGCATAGAACAAGGGAGAAGAGCATTGGAGATAGAGAAACAATGGAGGGAAAATTTTGGAGAATTCTAGAGCGTTTTGGAGCTAAATACTGAAGAACCAGGTTGTCAGGCCTGAAGAGTGAACTCATGTTTGGAGTTGGAATATAGTAGGAAGTTGTTATTGTTGTTTTCCTTGGTTGTTTTTCATAGCAACAATTTCCCTATAGATCATAGTAGTGAGATTCTCAGTCACCTGTGCCAAAGACCCTATCAAAATGTTATAGCCTAATGGACTGAGAGCAATGAAGGGGGCACATTAGGAATGGTACAACTCGATGGACTAAGAGCAGTGAAGGGGCTACAATATTTGGGTTGGAAAGGTGTGTGTAAGAGAGATGGTGGAAATCAAGATAGCTATAGGAGAATACCAGTGGGTTGTGGAATCTATGAGTTGTGAGTGGAATGTGAGAGACACCCTCTTTTGTGGAATCTTATCCCCAACTCGGGGGTGACTTGTTGTTGAGATATAGAACAACAATTCTATGGTTGGTCGGAACTCCCGTTCCATGCAGCTAGTTGCACAATTGTTTTAAAAGATAAGTGTTTATCTATTTTATTGAGTTATTTATGAGTAACTATTGTGCATTTTTTTACTCTGTGTATGAGAATGAATTATATGCTAATGTGATAAATTTATTAGATGCTTCATGTTTATTCAACATGATGTATCTGCATTTAAATTATTGGTAGCCAAATGGTTAAATATGTTTGTATTCATGTAGTTGGTAAGTTACCAGATTAGTTAGAAGAGAGATTTTATTTTATGGGTATTTATGCATGGTAATGTTCCTCGATTAAGCTAGGGGATGTTACAACCCAACATTCCTTGAAAATGACGAAAGGAAAAGGGATAGAAATAGAGGAAGTGTATACTCTAGTATCGATACAAGGAACAAAACCACCAAATAGCATGGAGTTGAAAATCAAGTTTCGTTTGAAGAAGGTATTTATGCAGCCACCATTATACCAGGACACCAAGCCAGCCACTAGAACAAAATTTATCCTACCTACATGGAACAAATTAGTCATTAATATCAGAGATGAAAAATACCTTGAGTAGACACCACATAGTGACCTTGCTATTAGAGCAATGTGTGGTAGGGTTTTTCCAAATATTCGTCGTTCTTGGTTGCATATGGTTACAATAAGGCATTTGATTTTTCCTTGCATAGAAGCATTGGAATGGATCATTTGTCATGTTTTTTCCATATGGATCATTTGTCATGTTGATAGAAAGAATTGTATAATCAGTCATGAGAAAGGGCGGTGTGTAGGCACATTTCTTCCTCTGGAAATCAGTAAATACTACAAGCTACTGGAACCAGAAGCATTACTCAACATGGATTTTGTAACAGTGTTTCACAAACAGCATGATGTAGGAAATGTTGTGTCCGACAAGTGGAAAGAGGAAAATAAATTATTCAATCGGTCTGTAATATGATACAACGTGATGGGTTTGTGAGAGCCTTATATGTATGTATTGATCATGATCTACCATTTGTATGGGGGAAATGATTTCTCGCGATTCATCGAAGAATGGGTTTCATTGGCTTACATAATGTCCACTACCGGGAAGATGTTTAATTGGGAATCATCATTGCCAAGCAACTCAGCAAAAGAAATGATCAAGCTCAAAACCCGCAGCAAAGTGAAGTGCCTTCATTCTACATGGATTCTTAGTTATTAGATGTAATGTGTGCTCAAAACGTTTTTGTTGAGATGAATATCAGTTGGCAAGTGTTGGAACCCCATGTTCACATGTATTTCATCATGTTGTGGGAAAACAAATACAATAAATATTATGCTATGATTTGTGACTTGTTTTTGGCACGTCTATATTACATAATATTTTTCCAAGAATGTCCAAGGTTGTCAAATCAAGCTAAGAATATTCTCTCACATATCGGTAACTGGTACATTGAAGAAAAACGTACCGATATCAAGATTTCTGGAGAAACTAGCCCCCCTCACCTTTTGTCCACGTATATCCCTAACATGGTCTTTTTAAGGGAAATTTTCTACCAAACTATTCTTTAAGGTTTTTAATTTTTGTTTGATCAAAGATAAGAAGAGATTCTTCATTCCCTATGGTTTCTAGCTTGGGTATTACTTTGTTAAATACACCCCACAGGCGACGCAAGAAGGTTTGAGTCATGTGGAATATAGGTTTGACCCTAACAGATTTAGAAGACATGATCACAATGGTTTGGTGCCCAAGCATGTTGAGCAGGGAACTTACCATTGGCCTTATTCTCATGAAAAATGCCAGGATGAAGTGTTTACAAAGGATGCACAAAATTGGGCCAAAGTTTTGGAAAGAAAATTTACCCCTGGTCTCACAATTTTCAAAACCATATCTCTAGATCAAAAAATGGAGGTTATAAATCATGGAGTTACAACTAAAAGAGAGGCAAAAGAAGCTACGAGATCTAAATAAAATCAGTTTAAGGAAGAGGTTGAGTGTGAGGCTATCCAAGAAGAGAAGAACATGGAATTTCATGAATAAGAGCTTTGGCAAAAGACTGAAGAAGAGTTGCAGAGGAGACAAGAATAAGAAGTTTCCCAAGAAGATCTAAACCAAAAAAGAAGAGAAGCTAAGGTAGAAAAAAGAAGAAAAGTCTTAGAAGAACAACATAAGAAAGAGTGTGAAGATAAAAGTAAGCAATAAATAGAGAAATATTACAAGGAAGCACAAGAATTGTTGAAGAGACGGGATGAAGAGAAGAAAGCACAAGAATTGCTAAAAAAAAGAAAGAAGAAGAAGAGAGAGAAAAGGAGCTAGGGAAATCGCAATAACCCATGGATAAACCTATTGATTAGTTGACAGACTCTCATTTTGTTTAGGTCCTTCCTTGAGATATAATATATTTTACACAAGAAGAAGAGGAGGAGGTAGTAAAAGACAAAGACTCCAATGGAGAATGACATTGATCAAAGTATTGAAGAAGCATCTAAAGATCAAAACATTGAAGGAGTAGCTCAAGAACTAACTGGAGAAGCAGCCCATGAACCTACAAGAGAATTAGCTCAAGAGCTCACCAAAACTTAGACTACTAAGAAACAAGAAAAGGCTAGCACAAACATAAATCCTGAGAAGAAAAAGGAGGCGACATCTAAAGAAGTTGACGAGACACAAATATGTATTCAGACCCCGACCAAGGAGACTACTACGCCTTCCACAAATTAGGTATGAGGTGAATATCAACAATAAGAAATTCCATGAGTAGAAGGGGAATGTGATCTATCAAGAAAATATCAGGTAGTAGACAGAGGATAAAAACCAATTGAGAAACAAGCAAAATCATAAGACAAAGGAAACACACCTTCGGTGGAACATTTCCATACCCCGGGAAGCTTAGAAAACATTTTTTCCTAAGGTGATCAACCGATTACAAAACCATTGGATGAGGTTGTTGATGTAGAGTCAGTTGCCTATGATAGAAAGAGACAATCCATTGTGTGAAGAATGCAAAGCAAGCAGAAGATTATTGTGGATAGTGTTGTGCTATGTACATCAGAAGAAATGTTGTTTGATACCAAAATGGCCAAATTAAGTGAACTGCTAGGGGTAGGAATGGCCATTTCACATGCTACTATAGACAAGTCTATAGAAGAGGAAAGGAAAGTGGGAGAAATGAGAGGAGAGTTGGAATCTCTCAAGCATCAAGTACATTATTATAAAGATACCATTGGAGTTGTATTA
>ML782010.1:563686-587411 GCA_009831015.1 Picea engelmannii | reverse complement strand
TCAAGTCGAACTCATTGAGTTATACAGAGTATATCATGTGTAAATTATTCATTATTCACAATGGTTAATGAGAATTCTTCCATTCTTTCTCTCCTTCTTCTTCTTTCTCCAATTCTCTCTGCAAATGTGTGTATTATTGTTTATCTAGATCTATTATGTGCAGGTTCAATACATTTACCTGGTATCAAAGTCAACGTACTGCTAAGCAAAAGCTACAACAAAAAATTTTGCAAGTACAAAATATTGAAGACAGCGGAAAGATGGAATTCCAAAAAGAATTCATTCTTACACCTTACAACTATTTTGCATGGAAGGAGAAAATAGCCATACATCTCTAATCCAAAGGGTTGTATAGGTTAACCATGAATACAGATACAGAACCGACATCAGCCATAGAAAAATCCAAGTACTTAAATCGCATGGATGAGGCACTCAGAACAATTTGCAGTCTTATCTCTCTCGATCTCCTTTTTCACATATCTTCCTATAAGACTCCCAATGAAGCCTGGAAAATCTTGGAAGGGCTCTTTGGAAAACAGGATGAGATGAGGGGACACATGCTGGAGGTGGAGTTGCTCACATTGGATCCAAAAATCTTCCACAATATCCAAGATTTCTTTACAAAATTCAAGGATTTACTATCGCAACTCAAAGCTTGCGGAGTCGATAAATCGGTAGAGGAGAAACAAATGGTTCTCACCATTCTCTCCAAGCTTGGTCCTGAATTTTATGTATTCGTATCTACATTCCATACTATCATATTCACCTCTGGAGCCACCTAGAAGATGCCTTCTCTTGAGGACTTTATCGAATCTTTGACACAAGAACAATCCAATCTCATCAACATGGGCGCAATCAAAGGCCCAAGGGCGCATGCACTCACTGTGCATGATGGCAGACGCAAATATCAGAAATATAAAGATAAAGATAAGAGGAAAGCTCATGCACATCCGATGAAGGAAGGGTACACAAAACCTTTCACTGATGCCTCCGGATCCAAAGGAGAAAAGGGAAGAAAATGAGAGAAATGCACATATTGTCACAAGGGATTCCATTCGGAATCCACATGCATGCAAAAAAATATAGATCTGATGTCTCAAATACTTCAGCGAAACAACCTTGGAGATCGCATCCCCGAGGGTGCAAAGAAGAAGAAGCCAGAAGATCTGAATTCCAAGAAAGACAATTCTAGCCATGCCTTGATTGCCATCAACTCCTCTCCCGATGCTTTGATCGTAGATTCAGGAGCATCACATCACATGGCTGCCTCAGAAGCAATATATTCTTCTTTGGATGCATGCAAAGGTCCTCCCATTCTGATGGGGGACAACTCTTCTGTCAAAGTCACCGGGAAAGGAAGGATTGAACTCACCAATGGAAGCTTCGAGAATGTGTTGCAT
The DNA here is from genome assembly GCA_009831015.1 of Picea engelmannii. Classification (NCBI taxonomy): domain Eukaryota; kingdom Viridiplantae; phylum Streptophyta; class Pinopsida; order Pinales; family Pinaceae; genus Picea; species Picea engelmannii. The sequence goes on along the minus strand of ML782010.1, from coordinate 586,011 downwards.
GTTCCCAAGCTTTATGTCAACCTTCTCTCTGTGTATCACATGACAAATTCTGGCATCGGAAAGAAATTTGTATTCACACCAAATGTCGTGGACATCTACGACATGCAAACCAACTCCACGGCTGCTACCGGTGAGGTAAATCATCAGTCTAGATTGTATACATTTTTTGAATTCATTGAACCTGATTATGCTTTATTGCTTACTCATGCTGATGAAAGTAGTAGGATATGGCACGAAAGATTTGGACATTTGAATTTCAGATACATGCAACAGCTTAGCAAGCAAAGATTAGTTGATGGTCTACCAGACATCCATTTCTCCAAGGGAGTATGTGAGGGATGTGTTCTCGGAAAGTCTCAGCGAGCTTCTTCACCTTTAGATCTGATCCACAGTGACCTCATGGGTCCTTTTCCGCATCCATTGATCATAAAAGTGAGGTTTGTTCTCATTTTTGTTGACGATTTCTCACGTTTTACATGGATCTACTTTCTCAAGCAAAAATATGAGGTCTTTCAACACCTCAAAGTTTTCAAAGTTTTGGTTGAGACGCAGTCCGGAAAGAAGATCAAATTCCTCCGAACTGATAATGGGGGAAAGTATGTAAATCATGAGATCCATAATTTTTTCCATGAGGCAGGGATTCAGTTGCAGCATACAGTTCCCTACACTCCGCAGCAAAACGGAGTTGCTGAGCAGAAAAACATATCTCTAAAGGAGATGGCATCTTGCATGTTGCATGCAAAGTTACTACCACAGAGACTATGGGCCGAAGCACTTAATTGTGCAACATACATCCAAAATAGATCTCCTCATAGATCTGTCAAGGATAAGACCCCCTACGAGGCTTGGAGCGGCCTCAAACTGGAAGTGACCCACTTTTTCATTTTTGGTTCTCGTGCATGGGCCTGGATTCCCTTTGAAAAGAGAAAGGCACTTGATCCACACAACACTAAGTGCATTTTTGTTGGATACCCTGACGGTGTGAAGGGATATCGGCTTATTGATATTTCCTTGGACTGGCTCCTCATTGAGCGTAGTGTCCAATTCGAGGAAAGTATCTCGCATGTACCTCAGCAGCCGCATGCAGACACCTTCACTCTTCCACTTGTCCAAGATGATGAGCATGCACATGTTGACTCTTCTTCAAATGAGAGTTTTGATTCAAAGGACTCAGAGGATTCAGATTCAGATTCAGAGTCAGTACAGTCAGATGCAGAGTCAGAGCATCTAGATGCAGTTGCAAAGCCAGAGCAGAGGCCCAATTGGGTATAGACTACTCTTCAGGGATGCAGGGGATCTCGTAGGTGATCCAGCTGATACTGGGAGGACTCGATCTAATTTCAAGGAGCCTCCTGCTACACTCACTACCACTGAACCATTGCCTTCCAGGCATCTTTTCTTGGTTCAGTCTTCAGATCCACAATCTTATGGCAAGGCTACTGGAAATCCCTTTTGGGAATCCACCATGAAGGAGGAGTACAACTCCCTCCTCGAGAACCAAACTTGGAATCTGGTTCCCTTTCCTTTTGGGAGGAAACTTTTCATATGCATATGGGTCTACAGAACCAAGAGCGCAGCAGATGGACAGATCAGCAGATACAAAGCCAGGCTTGTCGCCAAAGGCTTTCAGCAGGTTCATGGTATTGACTATGATGAGACCCTCACTCCAGTAGCGAAGATGGATTCCATACGATTGGCACTTGCCATTGCGGCAGCCAAAGGATGGGAATTCCATCATATGCATGTGAAGAATGCATTTCTTCACGGTGATCTCTCTGAGGAGATCTACATGGAGCAACCCCAAGGATTTATGCAGGACTCATCTTTGGTCTGTCGACTGAAGAAGTCACTTTATGGCCTCAAGCAGGCTCCAAGGGCATGGTATGCCAAGATGGACTCCTACATGTTGTCACAGAACTTTGTACGTTGTAAATCAGACCTAAATGTCTACATGCTCAGGATGGCTAATTCAATTCTACTTTTAGTTATGTATGTCAATGATTTGTTGATCACCAGGTGCTCAACTTCAGTGATTGTTGCAGTTAAGAGGATTCTACATGACAGGTTTTTTATGAAGAACATGGGTCCGCTACACTTCTTCCTTGGACTTGAGATCAATCAGGATGCATCAGGCATCAAACTTTGTAAGACAAGTATGCACGAGATCTCCATGAGAGATTTCACATGACAGATTGCAAGTCTGCTCCGACTCCTTTCTTATTAGGAGTCAAACTTGAGGATGGTAGGGAGACTCCACTGGTTGACAACACACTGTACAAAAAGCTAGTGGGGATATTTTTGTATCTCACACACTCCAGACCAGACCTCTCATATGCAGTTGGCGTAGTTTCCAGGTTCATGTAGGAGTCGCATGAGCTACATTGGAAAGCTACAAAGCGTATCCTTCGATACGTACAGGGCACAATCACCTTTGGGATTCATTATGCAGCAGACTCTACATTAGATCTCATTGGCTTTATTGATTCCGACTGGGTTGGCAATAGCATTGATCGCAAGTCCACATCTGCTTACTCACTTAGTCTGGGTTCCGGGCCTATCTGTTGGTCGAGCAAGAAGCAAGTTGTCATTGCTCTATCTTCAGCCGAGGTAGAGTATAGAGGGGTAGTTAACATAACCATTAAGGCTATGTGGCTACAACATTTTCTCACTGAGTTGGGCATTCAATTTCATCGGTCGATCGTCATCTGGTGTGACAACTAGAGTACTATGAAGTTCTGCAGAGATCCAGTTCAGAGGTAGCGGATGAAGCACATTGAAATCCACATGCACTACTTCCGGGACTTAGTACACGAGGGGATCATCGACTTACAATTATGTCCTTCAGCAAAACAGACGGCAGACATTTTCACTAAGACCTTCATTGAGAATAAATTCCATTCTCTGCGAGGTTGTCTTGGAGTGAAGGACACAGTTGCCTAGCAACTGTAGTTCTTATTTTTACATACATTGTACCTTGAGGGGGGGGGGGGGGGNGGGGTTCCCATGAGGTTTTCCCCCTTTCCTCACTTTATTTTCAGTGTATCTTTTGTACTTGGGTACCTAACATGGCCTCGTTGTCGAGACCCAATCTTTATTTTCACCATAGTGATGTTCAGGGGGGGTGCTGGAGTTACTTTACACACACCTAGGATTTCTTTTTCCTAAGGTTATTCCTTGTTTATTATTCATAATTAGTCATTATCCAGTCTCCTATATTTTAGGTGATAATATTCCACCTAGAGAATATTCTCTTTCAGTTGACACTTCAGTTTGACTAGTTGAGTTGAGTTTAGATGTTGCATTGGGATCATCACCATGCAACATTGGGATCATCACCATGCAAATTCGACCTTGCCTTGGTATCATCACCAGAGTGGTGCATTATCCTTGATTCCCCGAGTTAACTCCTCACTACTCTCTGTTCAGTCAGTTAACTGAAGACTAGTTGACTAGTTAACTCAACTAGGTGGCAGTTCACTCCCATAACTTCCTGAGAGACTAGAATAGGTGGCAGTTCACTCCCGTAACTGCTGGTGTGTGTCCAGATCACTCTAGACCACCACTATGGCGCATTGGTTCACCTAAATTCGAACTCATTGAGTTATACAGAGTATATCATGTGTAAATTATTCATTATTCATAACGGTTAATGAGAATTCTTCCATTCTTTCTCTCCTTCTTCTTCTTTCTCCAATTCTCTCTGCAAACGTGTGTATTATTGTTTAGCTAGATCTATTCTATGCAGGTTCAACACATTTACAAAATTTTTGATTCAGGGGTTGATTTTAAGATTTTTTATTGATATGTAAACTATCGTAGATATTCCACTGGAACAGTTCATCACAACAGATCTGATAAATAAAATTGAACTCTACTCTATGAAGCTTAAATTCCTTTAGATTCCAAAATATTTAGTTATTGATTTTCTTCTTATGCATGAATAGTTAAAATGTGAAAAATAGATAACAATAAAATACAATCACACACCATCCACAAAATAACACAAATATTTTCTCTGGGAAACCCTTATGGGAGAAAACCCATCTAGAAGGTGAGGTTGCTCTGCTCTTTTTTCTCTGGTGTTAAAATAATGCAAGTACAAAGGAGAAGACACTCTCTATGGAGTTACCTGAGACATGTGGCTTGTTAGGATGCTACATAACATTAACACCCTCTGTTATGCTCTCTAATTTCTCACTCCTAGTTGTTCTACCTAGATATAGAACAAAATACAATAACATAGAATGGAAGCCCTTCTCCTCCTAGCAGCTCGATATTTAACATAGCCCGATAGCCATCTAGGGTTAGGGTTTTGACTTCTTCAACCTTCAATTGTGATAAGTTTTTGGACCTTATAGATTATTCTTGAAAGTACTCATGTGTCTAGCCCAAAATGCATGTGTAGTTGGGGCTAACGTAGCATCCTCTCGTACCATCGTAGTCAACACAGTAGTCCAACTTGCGGGAGACATAACTTTTGCATACGAGCTTTGATTGATGTTAGGGACCTAATGTTGGCATATTCACAGGTCGAGTATGATTGTCATTGATGGCAAGATCAGAGTATGCGTCGATGGCACAAGAACAGTAGCGATGTTGGCAGAGCGATGTTGATAGGGTTACAGGCAGAGTGTGCATGGCAAGCACAATAGTGAATACATAGAAGAGCAAGCTCAGAAGATATAGCGCTTTGCGCTTTACAGAAGTGCAGATGAGATCCAAATCATCAGGACTCGCAGAAGGATCAAAGGTCGAGGCATTTGGCACTTAGAAATTCTTCCAAATCGGGAGGAATGAAGCTCAGGAGGAGGAGCGACGTGGGTCGTCGATCATAGATCGAGGAGCACTATGGATCGTTAGATCAAATTCCAGTGACCAGAGGGAGTGCAGATGAGGAGATCAGATCTCATCCGTTGATCTGAGTGCATAAGGAAAGTGCACGAGACAAGTTTCGAAGTCATCAAGATCGTCCATCGTCTAGAGGACACGTGGTGAAAGATCATCATTTTGTTGACTGAAAGGTCAAAGAGGATCGATGATGGTTATCATCCCAAGGTAGCTCGTCAATGCGCAACATTTCCATGATAGATTCATCCGAGGGAAAATTTGGGGAAGTGTAATCGATCGCAGACGGCAAGGAACTCAACCGTGATTGCATCGAGGAAACGTCAGGTCCCAATAGATGTTGGTCATCCGACGAGGGAGAAGCGGATTGGATAGAAACGTATGATGTTTCAGCTGGACTAGGTGGCACGGTGTCACATAGTGCATCGAATTCCAATGGACAAGGTACAATCCAAGGGTTAGATGATGCCAAAGATTGATAAGCTGCGGTCGAAATCATATCGACAGTGGCAATATGAGTGTAGTCGGTGGAAGTGGTGTAGGGAAGGTACCCATGAGGCTAGAATCTTTCAGTACGCCAACACCAATGGTTTCATATGTGATTTTGTGGTCTGCCAAGAAAGGAATATTGTTGGTAGCGGGAGCGCGAGCATTGGTCGTGCAGAAATCCAACTGATCAACAGTGACAATTTTGCCTTGATGAGGAAATTGTACACATCGAAAGACCGACGAGGCAACGGCAGTCATAGCATAAAACCAACTTCTCCCAAGTAACAAGTTGTAATCGAGGGGAGCATCGACCACCTCGACATCAACAGTAACAGTTTTTCCACCCAATTGGATGGGTAGGGACTGGAAAAGCCCATGGGGATGGAAACCTCGCCCATCAAAGGCGTGTAACATCGTTGGGGATTTCTTGAGTGTGGGTGATTTTAAACCTTTCCAACATGCCAAAGACATGACACAAGTTGAGGCTCCCTCATCCAGAATAGTTCGGTGGATTTGTTGATTTTGAACAATAACATCAACTTGGAAAGCAAGTTGGTGGGAGAGTCGAAACGCATAATTGTCCAGGTTAAACATGATATGGTTGGACGAMTCAGGATCAACAGCGCCAATAGCGGCCAAGAGCRTTCTACGTTGACTGGGGCAGTGTTGTAGAACTTCTAACGCAGACATAGCACACGATGCTTGAGCCAAATCTTCAACAATGTTGTAGTTCTGGGCGGCACGTTAACTAGGATTAAAGGTAGMATTACRTATAGTGCTCTTAGGAGGGCGTAAGATAGAGTCAAACACAGGTTTCTCAATCTAAAGTGGTCCAGACAGAGGATTAACCGATGGAAGACTAACGGAGGACGATGATGGATCYGGTAAAGTACCGGTACCGTTAGTGTCTTTTCCTTTGTCAGGGTTACCTGGTGTGTCGTATGTCTTAGAGCGAGTGGTCAAATTAATCCCATTAAACATATAAATATGTGCACTCGACGAGGCCTCATCATTAGGATGGCTAGAACTGCCCCCAGGAGAGGGGGTTTGAGCAACCATGGATTGTTGCTGTGGAAAAGGCTGAGTAAGCACAGCGGGTTGTGACTTTCCTTGGAAAATTTTGGCCACTTCGTTGCGAAGTGGACAGTCTCAAGTGTAATGATCGTCACCACAAATGATACACAGAAATTTCAGTTTTTGTTGTGTTTGTTTTTCGATAGCAGGTGTTTGAGCTTGATTTTTTAGTTGTTCGTTGTTATTTTTTGATTTATTCTTTGTTTTCTTCTTACCTCTGGATTGTTATGAAGGGGCAGATTGAACTGCATTCACCTCAGAGCTCTGATTTTGGGGGGAGGTAGAGGAGAGTGTGAGCGATTGGGAAGTAGATTGAGTGTTGACGGAACCGATAACGCCATCCGCATGAGATGATGATGACGGTTTAGATGGATCGTTATTAGCTCGAGCAGCATTCGGAAGAAAATCATACAAAGTATCAAATTGTGAATAAACCAAATCTAAGTACTGAGCTCGAGCAATGGCTTGTTCCTCTGTGACCACGCCACCCATAGCGACATCGCGAGCGATCGGGGGTAAAAGTGATTTAGTAAACCATTATGCCAATAATATGTCAAGAATGATTGCCTTGATCATCCTTCGTCGTCGCCTCCACTCATGAATATGGTCAAAGATATGCACAGAGTCAGTTTGACGAAGGGAGGTCAAGAGTTCAGTACCCGTCTCGTAGCGAATAGGTAGTTGAAAATGCGTGAGGAAAGACATGGCAAGGGAATTGAAATCATGAAAAGAAGCACGTGGTAGTTCAATATACCACTTTGCTACCGAGCCTGTAAGTGTTCGCTGGAAAAGACACAAACATACAGAATTATCCATGAGGGAGTTTGATGAACACCACAAATGGAAAGTCATCACATGGTTGTTTGGATCAGAAGGAAGTTTAGCTGGAATGATTGGCCAAACCGGTGAATGAAAAATAGGATCATTAATTAACCGAGACAAGTATGGGAGATCCAGGGTCGCAAGGAAAGGCAGTTGTCGGTTAATTTGTGGATGATACTAGTGCGGCATAGGAACACCAGTAGGACCATAAACTGGGTTAGGTGGATAATTGTAACTAGTAGGTCCTCCTACATATGGTTGTTGTTGGCCAGGATAAGCAGGATTCGATGATGGATGAGAAACATTTGCATAACCCAGTGGGTTCTGAGCATTATAGGTCGGGTGATTTGCTTGCCCATGAAAAGGATAAACATTTTTCCCTTGAGAATGGTAAGGAGTAGATCCCGGAGGCCGATATACATTAGACCCATGAGGAGGATAAGATTGTGGTCTCGGAGAACTCCAGGTGGTGTTTGGGATGTCGTCCGGATAAGGTTGTCTATAAGACGTTTCGGAAGGAACGGGATTTGATACTCCTCCTAGTGGATTATGAGATGAGTACCCCCCAACATGGGGTTGAATAAATGTGCCTCCTAAAGATACTCCCCATAATCGTGAAGGGTTTCCAGCAAACGAAGGTTGCCCCCCTGCCAGCGGTGGATTTACGACCGGGGTTTGACTGGCAAACGGAGGTTGCCCTCCAGGAGGAGCATGAAAAGGGGGTTGTCCCCCAGGAGGGGTAGGCCCTCCATAGAATGGTAGTCCTCCAGGAGGGAAAGGTTCGTTAGATGGTGGTTTCCCTCCAGCTAGTTGTGTGTGGCCAACAGGGGTCTCCATTCTCGGGTTAGAAGATGTCCCAGTAGGATCGTGTGGAACATGTGGAGATGTAGAGTAAAAGCTTGTAGAAACTGGGGTAGGGATTGAAGTGCCTTGGAGATGAGTAGAGGTGATGAGTCCAGCATTAGGATGGACTTGTGTTGGTGTAACAGTAGGGTTAATACCTGATCGACTGGGTGATTCATGGTTTGATCGGATGGTCCAGTTTCACTAGGAGGGTCATGAGAATGAAAGGGTTGTCGAAAGGACTCGAAATGTTCATAGAGATCGCGTCCCGATGAAGTCCTCCATACAGAACGAGCAGGTGTGAGATTGGTATCTACTGCGGTGCTAGGACGAACAAGAGTCCTATACTCATCACCAAAGATTGGTTCTGTGGATCCCATATATGTTTCGGTAAAAGTTCTCTCTGGTAATCGTGGGACTTCTTCGTCTATGATGTTCCCAAGGAATCTAAACAAAGCAAAAGTGGTTCGAGAGGGGTTACTGACACAGATGTAGTGTGAGGAATGGGATTTTCAACCATGACCAAAGCACCTTCTAAGTTATCTAATGGAGGAGCAATAACACTTCCAGCGTCAGATTGATTTTCTACCTCTCTACGGTAGTTGTCTTTTGGAGGGTTAGGAGGTAAGGGTTGATAGCCTTCCAAAGGCGGCCCTTGCATCCTACGTGATCGGCGAAGACCTTTATCGTCTACATGCTCAATTTTGGAGAATAACCGAACACACTAAAAATCTAGGGCCAACTAACAAGAAGAAACAACATACGCTAATAAAATCTAGGAATCAACCAAGCAAACAAAACTTCTCTCGATGATTGTACTAGTTGGTGATAAAATCCAACGTCTCGTGATCAAGTCGAGAAGGGGCTAGGATATGGTGGAATAGTTACAATGGCGACCTGCTTAACGGACTTTCACCTTGGTGCAAGCTTCCACACAGTAATTGTAGATTTACCCTCCAAGGAGCCCGAGTGAGTTTGACCAATGTCTATTCCAAGTACAGTGAGACTTCCCTTCACCATCAGCTTGTGTAAGTACCTAAAGATTATGGCAACTAAAGACACCAATTCGTAGTGAGTCCATGGGCGAGTACAGTCAACAGTCCGATCCGAAACGTATGGGCAGGATAACAAGTCTGAAATCAACCCGAGAGGCTCCCACACATAATCGTGGGTATACCTCCAAGTGACCCCCAATATACGATCCGACCACTACAAACAGTTGAACCACGGAGGGATAATCTCCGTAATTCACTTGAATGCGGCCTCATGCATAACCCCTGTGTGAGAGGGAGATCCCAAAAAACCGATACGACAATTGGATTTGACTCTCCCTAGCTCAGGATGCTAATGTTTGTTTTGAAAACTTTGGAGAGTTGTACTCGCAACCTAATTCAAAGTGCTAACCCTAGTCTAATGTTGGTGGAAGATCCTAAAAACAAAAAAAATGTTCTAGATAATTTTTAATTAGCGTTCGTTTTACGGTTGTTCTTTACTCAAAGGGTGTATGAAAGTGAAACGGATGGAATGATGACTCAATTCCCAAAAAATTCATAAAAGATGATAAGCAATCGTTTCTTTTTAATGAATGCCTATTTAAGGGAGAGAGAAAGAGTCATTTTCACTATCAGACACTACTATGGAATGTCCTCAATCAATTGTTTCTCAATCGAATCCAATGCAATGCTAAAACATTTCAGAAATGCCTTCTAATATGCAAACCAATCACTAATATGTATCTTTGTCGTTTGTATGTGAATGATGATTAATTCAATGCAAAAACTTTTCCTGCCAACTACCCTTTCAGATCAAGGAGATTCGGACAAGCATAAGTAGATTTCGCACAAACAACACACCCTCTTGCTATAATTGAAACAAGAAACAAAAAGAAAACAAAAGATAACAAAGAAAATCAAGAATTTCACACAAAATAAAGATGCTAAGAAAAATTACCTCAAAGAACCAAATGAGATGATTCACAGATTTCTGATGCCCTTCACCAGAGTTCTCGCTCAGTCGGATAAGAGAGAAGAAAGCAGTGGATTGATTCCAAGTTCTCGACAGCAGAAAAAACTCAAAATAAGGAAGAAGGTCACAAAATTTGAACAGCAAAGTGCTTATTTGTCAGAAAGCAAAGTGTCAAAGGTCAATATGAAGAAGAATTGAAACACAAAGAAGCTGAGCAAGGGAAAAAACAGAGACTGTGCTTCAGAAAATACAATTCTGGAAAGGTTTTTTGCAGAGGAAAGGCTGGGAAAGGTTTTTTGCAGAGGAAAGGTTGGCGCTCTAGTGTAAGGGGAACCAGAGAGTTATAACGCTCTATCTAAGACCAAGGGGGAGCACCAGCACTCTACTAACATAGGCAAGGGAGCGTCAGGCTTCCACAGCTCAGAAAATTGTCCAAAAAACCCAAAAATTCAGTCAAACTTTGGCAATCAAGATGAATGTGATGGAATAAGGATTCAATCAGCATATGAAATCAAACATATGGGGTGAACAAGGTCTAAAAATAACAAAGGGTAAGACAAGGTCTGTGAGGAAAACCAAAACTGAAAGTTTTGATTCGTTCCCCAGCGGAGTCGCCAATTTCTGTTGTAGGAAAATCTCCCTGCGGACAGGTAGATCTCCTCTTGAGAGCTAGACTCTTAACTCTTAAGACAGAAGGTGCTTAACATGGACACTGACTTCTTTTTAGATCTAGATAAACTAATGTGTGAGGAGGAAGGAGAAAAGAAGTACCTTTTTACTGGTGTTTGTCCTTGTACAGTCCAAGTTGAGCTCCAATCTTAAACTCCTCGACAAGCCCTGTAGACAAACAAAGATACAACCAGCTTCCTACTCTACTGAGATTAGCTCGAAAGATCTATCTATTAGAGACAAGTTCAAGTGAGATCAAACACAGACTTGAAAGAAAYAGGCCAAGCATATTATATTAATGAGAACAACAATGAAGAAAACTTACAACCATAGATATGAGTGCAACAGCTTCATCAAGTTCCCCTTGTCCAAACCCTTGCTTAAACAGTCAACGCACAGAATGTTGATACTCCAAATGACATACCACTCATGAGATCATAAGTTTGGTATAATTCTCAATCTCCATTCCCCCTCCTCCATGGAAATCCCTCATTATATAAGATTTGGAGACTTAACCACCATGGAGAGAATCTCTCATCAGATCCACTAAGAAAGGGATCTCTAAGATATTTAGGGAAAAAATATCTCTTAAGGATTTTGGGAAGGAAATGTATTTCAAGGATTTTAAGGAGGAAATATTTCAACTATCCATGAGATCCTCCACCTTCCCTAAAAAATAGGAAACCAAATGTGAGGTGGATTCTCACACTTAATTACTTTCTTTTTCATGAATATTAATAATAATTCATGTGTACTTGATTCTCTCACTTAATCAATTTATTTTCCATGATTATCAATAATAATTCATGTGTACTTAGTATTTTTGCCTTCATGTAATATATCCCTCCTCCACATTGACTAAGGATTGTGACACAAGTTATTTCATGGTGTCAAGGTGTATGTGACACTTATACGACACTTTACGACACTTAGAGCGAGGTACCTAGGTGTGCAAATTTCATGTGTAACAGTCTTATTGGTGGTGAAGGTCTTTCTCTTGAAGAATATAGCGAAGGATTTGGTTGGGTTTTCTTCCCTTGTTGAGAAGGGTTTCCCATGATACTTCTTGTGTTCTTCTGCATGGTGTTTCTTCTTGTGATCTTGGTTGCGGCAACATTATTGTTTATGGTTAAGACAAATGCAAAAATGGAATGAACTACATGATTAACCTAGCTTATTGAAAAATCAACAAACTTTTCTATAATCAAACGAATACAAGTCTTGATAAGGTCTAGTAATTTCGAGACCTAACTTTTCCACAATAATTTTAGGCATTAAATTATAAGATGCCCTAGAATCCAACATACAATTGTGGAGTAAGTGGTCATGCACAGTTAGTGTAATATAAAATGGAGCAACATAATACTTAGTGTTTTCGATGTGTGGACCAAACATGATCATAGGTCTTTCATCCTGCAGATTAATAACATCTGCATGACATTTAGCATTAGAAAAATTCATCACTTTAACAATTTGCTTTTTATAAATCGGGATTTTTGCAAGTTCAACCAAAGGCATGGGAATTTTAATTTTATTAAGTTCTTTTCCAAACTAAAACCCCCAATTGTATTTTCAATTTCTCAGGTTGGAATTTATGCTTCTGTATTTTTCAATTTGTTAGTTTGCGTTGTTCTTGCTTCAAGTGGTTTTGTTTAGGCATCTTGTGTTTCAGTTGGTGGTTTAGTAACAGCTTCCTCATTCATTTTATTTCGTGATAAAATATTTTTCGGCGGACCATTCGTAGGATTTTTTTCTCTGGGCCTTAAATCGTACTTATGTTGGAGTTCGACCATTATCGAATCGATGAGTCCTTGATAAGCAGAGTCTCCCATATTATTAAGGCTTTCCTCATTATTAAACAAGGATTCTAGGTTTAAATACTTCTCATAATCTTTCCTGGTTAAGTGTGGATCCAGGGCATCATCGCTAAGGTTATTCAGATCTTCTTCTAGCTCCTCATAATTTTGCATTTCATCTCTCTCAATAAAGTTTTCAGTTTTAAACGGAGCTTGGATCTTTTGATCTTCATTTTTTATTTGCCTCTGTTGCATCTGGGAGTTAGGGTTTCTTTTGAACTGATTCCTAAAATAAGTATCAAGTTTGGCCTGATCTAATTCCATTATGGATATCTTGTTTGATAAATCTTTAATTATCTTGGCCATCTCATCCATTTTCTCTTCTGCAGAATTCTTAGACCGAGATGGTCCTCCATGTTCTTTAAAACGCTTAGGTTCTCTAGTTCCCATCTCGAACTTAGTTTTTAATTTCTCGGATGCCATCATATTAGATTCAATTTCTATGGCATCATCTTGCATTCCTGCTAGAGTGGCGGATCTTCTTTCTCCTAAGAGGAGGGAAAAGTTGGGTTCAAAAGCCCCTGCAAAAGTTACCTTTGCAGCAGGTTGAGAAGGTTTGACTTCAGCTGGGATTTTGTTATACAATTTGTTGAACCTCTGAGTAAATTCAAGAAACGATTCAGAATTATTTTTTCTTAAAGCTTGGAATTCAATCAAATAATAGAGATGGTCCTTTTTCTTTCCCCACTGTCATAGAAAGGCATTTTCTAGATCATCATATGACCATATGGAACCTACCAGGAGTCCTTGGAACCAGGTTCTCACTTGTCCTTCAAAGGTTTGTACTAACATCCTTGAGTAAACATCCTCGTGTTCGATGCCAAGGATATCAGCAAACTAATCAAAAAAGGCTATGTGTTCAGTTGCAGTTAAATCTCCTTCTCCCATGAATTTTGGTAGGTTTTTCATATAATTTTTGGGAAAATCATGAAGGGCGGCAGGGAGGACCAAGGGTGCGTATCTGGAAGCTACTTTGGCAAAGTTTCTAGGAGGCGGATCTTGTCCTTGACCTTATCCACCTGCTCCTTCGCCTCCGATGCCACCGACACCAGCCATTGGAAGTCTAAGAGACGAACTTCGAGAGCTAAAAAGGGGATTTCCGAAAACCTCGAGGGACTAAAGTGGTGACCTTTCGGCTACTTTAGGATGTGGCAAAAGAAGTTCCAGAAAAAGGTTGTTAGGAGATGGAAAACCTAGAAGAGGAGGAAAAGGGAAATGTGGGTTGGTTTCCTCAGAATTACAAGATGTATATATAGAAGAACCGATAGGGGAGGAGTCAGGGTATAAAATATATTCTTCAGAGCTTCGGGCAACTGAAACCTTTACTTTGGGAAAAGGTGGAAACATCAAGGTGTGAATGACAGCAGGTATCGAGAGGGATATTTTGTTCTGACTGGTAGGAGTACCATTCAAGTCAATCTCAACTTTTATCTCAGGAACAATTACCTCCGGATTCTCAAGCTTAGCCTCGGGTTTACTAGTTGATGTCTCTGCAGAGGGTACTTGTTTAAAACTCTCTTCAGGGATTAGCTCTTCAATCTGAACCTTAGAATTAACTTGTGTAACTTTGGGTTGATATACTTTACTTGTTTATGCAGCAGTAGATTCGAGGTATCCCTTTGGTTTCAACAACTTTTCAGTATCTGACACTGGTGTGGTTTGCTTATCGTCTGGATTTTTTTTACTATTCTTTCGACCAAATGTCAATTTTGTCTACGGTGGAGATAAAAATAAGCCTTACTTATGTATTCAATCTTTGTTCACCATCAAAGATAGAAATTTACCTTGTCGTTTTCCTAGGGAAAATAACTTCGTTTCTTCCTCCCTGGCAATGGAGCCAAAAAGATGTTGTTCCTAAGATTAAACTTAAGGCTCAAAGAGTAATGCCAGGCATCAGGAAAATTTAAAGAGATTGTTTTAAAAGAGTGCTTTTTCTACCTTTAGTTATATAAGAAAAGATCCTTAAATGAAATTAATAACAGGACAGTACAGAGGTTGTATTTCGTTGTCTAAGTCACAATTATAATATCAAATGGTGTGGGAGAAACTTACAAAACCGTTAAACAAAGCTAGGCATCAATGGAAGATGAGTCTCACCTTGTTTGCAGTAGAAGAAAGTAAAGAGTGCACCCTTGAACAGGATATGAGATGCAGTAATTCAAATACCTTGCAGGTCTTGTATTACTTACAGTGAATACAGAGGAAAAACTTCTTACTTAATGAATTGTTTATATAATGTGATTACAGTAGTTGTGATACTAAATTGCAATCAATCGCTTATCAAGGAATTACACAAGGAAAATCGGAGATATGAAAATAGAGAAGAAACACATAACTCAAACGGAACAAAAATTGGAATCTCTGTCTGCACTTGTATTAATACTCAAAAATGAGAGTTTTCTCTATTATATTCAGCAAGAAGCAGCCTTTAACAGATCTTGAATCTGTGTATTTATACAAAATTTGTCACAACTCAAAATGATTGGACTTCTTACAATATTTAATTAAGATAAACTATATATGAAATGAAACCACAGGGTGTAAAATCTGATGAGCTTCGCTAGCATTTTCTTATGTCTCTTCACCCGCTGGGAGAAACGTTTCTTTAAAGGGAGAAGGATAATCGGATGGATAGCTTTGCATGGCTCGTCAAGGAATGGATAACGGACGTAGGAAAAGTAACCGTCCATGAAAATAATGATAATGAAATGGAGGTAAGCGGGAATTTAGAATGAGAGTGAATGAGACAGATGATTGTTTGAAAATGGAAGATAAGGAGGGTGAAAAGGAGAAAAGATTGTGTATATTTTTCTACCTGCTTCCAGCTATATTTATTTTTCTATGGCCAATACATTGATGGCATCTATTCAGCAATTTCACTACAAGCCTTGAAGGCTCAATTGTTTCATTCACCTCGAAAGTGAATAATTTTCTTTCTACTTGAGGTAGCCTTTCTTGGATTCTTTTCACTTCTTGAGTTGTGGCCTGTAATTGTAAGCTTGGATTCACTAACCACTTATTGATTTTAAGAAGATCAATATGGCTCATTTTCTGAATGGCTTCCAGAGTTTCCTCTTTGCTCTTTATGGAGTTTTGTTGGTTCATTTCTATATCAATTTTCCCCATGGCTTCCGCGATATCACTTCCCTTAAGATCAATTAGTCATTTGTCTAATGACGACAATGCTTCTAGGCAAGCCTCTTTTACTTCTCTAGAAAATCTTTTGCTTTTTGCCAAATTTTTCTCCCAGACCTTTAGAGCCATATCACCTCTTAATTGTTCAGATGGGGAGAGCAAAGGAAAATCAGGGACATTACCTTTTTGTACCAATACGATGGCTTCTTGAAACTTAACTCGGGCTAAGCGGGCCTCTCTTTCTTTGATGTAGATGTCCTTCAGAGAAATATCTATTGCATGGTAGCACTTTTGAATAGCATCTATCTTCAGAAAGAGGTCTTGTTGGGCATCTTCCAATTTCTCATTTATTTCCAATGCTTCAATTTGGAAGGTCGAAATGTCTATCGAGGTACCTTCGGTCAGCTTCAATCTAGCTTGCAGTTGTCTTATAAATTCATCACGTTGAGTGATTAGACCCTGGTTGATTTGTGAACTCTAATGGAGCTCATCAAGATTGCCCGAAGTTGTTGAATTTGTTGTCGGTCATTAGCTCTGATCTGCTCGAAGTCTTGATTCATTCTGTCCCGGACAATCTGTTCAGCGGTGTATATCTGCTTTTGTAATTGTTCTACCAACAGACACTTATGTCGCAATTGTTCGGCCAAATTGTCCACAGACCATTGATTGGTTGTGGCAAAAGCAACTAACGAACCTGCAACTTCTTTTGTGAATTCAGTATCATCTCTATCATTCCCATCATACACCATTCTCTGCCTTTTAGTTATCACTCCATCTTTCTGGTGTGATTCCTTTTTCACAATGGCCTTCCTTTTCTTACTAAAGAAGAAATCCGAGGGAGGCATCTCTTCGAGTGAGATGGGGATAAGATCACTTACAAAAATAATTTCGGAACTAGGGTTTTCGAAGTTGGATTGCAAAAGAGTAAGTGATGTAATGGGAGTAGCAATCTTTGTGGACTATTGTTGATCTGTGGTATTTGAGATGCTAGTAGGGTTAGTTGGTGACGAGGGAAGTGCAATTTGTCCTTACTTTAGGTAAGATTTTAGTTGAGCTAGTGCCTGGGGGCTTAGCTGTCATCATAATGAGGCTTCTAATTCTTGTGTCAAAACCTCGGAGCTCTTCGGGGTTTCCTCAACCTTGTGTTTACTAGAGTGCTCTGTTTCAAAACCTGTAGCCATAGATTCCTCTGCAGGAGGGGAGGCTATCGACTCTCCTTATAGTACCTTTGGCAGATTGTTTCGCCTATGCCTTTTGAAACTAAGGAAACCAGCTTGTTGATCCAGGGGCGGGGTTTGGATTATGTCGTCTACCTCCTCATAAGACCTAACTCCCTTGAATATTTCATCATATAGGGAATTTTCGTGCACATATCTTTTCATGTTGAATTGGGCCAGGTGGTTTTCCACAATCTTGTGTGGGTCGTGCCTTTTGAATTCGATGTCAACCAATTTGACACCTTCCAGGGCCGCAGCCTCCACTTTTGAGTGACTGAAATCCAGTAATGAAAACATGCCAACCTGAATAGGGAAGGTTGGCCATACCTTTTTATGCGATGCCTTCAACTCTTTGTTGATGCCTCCTGTTGCTATCTGGTAGGCCACTTCTCTACATACCCGTCGGTCCAATAAAAATCGTGGGAAAGCATGGGGAGGGACCGAGCATCCAAAAAATCTGATATAGGTGAAATTCTCCTCAATAAACCAATCTGCTAGCTTACCCATATTTCCCATAATCCTATTTGAAATTCGAGGAGGTGGGTGGCCATACAGGGCTATATGAACAGGAACCACCACGTGGTGAAAGATTTCATAAAAGAAATCTTTGGTGTTTGCTTCCCATAGTTTGGAATGATAGAAATGAATGGGCTCGACACTGGCCAGGGTCCAGCTCCAATTCATTAGTGGGAAAGGCGTCGTGAAACAGATGGCGTCCATGATATATGCCAACATGTAGAAGGGGGCGAGATGTCCTTTTGACTTTGTTGTTTTATATTCTGCAATCTCTTTGGCCAAGTTATCGGATAGCATTTTGTCCCAATTGAAGGTAAAACCCTTTACTACCTTGTGCATGATGGATACCCATTCCACGGAGAAATGTGTGGGACTCTTCTTTCTGAACAAGCAACATAGCATCAGGRCTACATACACCATGGGAACGTCCAGAGACATTGTGGCATATATACCATGAGCATCRGTTCTGAATTTCTCTGGGTTCCTCCACCAAGACTTGATTATATCGAGACAGTTCAGGCGTACTGAACGCACTCCTTTTGCTTGAACTCCAGAATGAATGCAGCATTGAATGTATATTTAGGATTAGGGGATAGTTTGTACATTAGTTGCATATGTTCTGGTCAGAAAGAGTCGAAAGCGACCTTCTAGTGGTTGACAATGCTCTTGGTCTGGATGTCAACGTGCTCTAAGGCCCATCTTATCATGTCGTTATAAGGCATGAGTCTCGGTCGTGTTGTTATTTTGAGCAGTTTCGACTGCGCTATACGTCTGAGTTTAGCCACATAAGTATTGTCTTCTTCTTCAGCAAAGTCCTCTGGACAGTTGATGATTTCATGTTCTAGAACCTCGAACACCTGCGTCCCAGATTTAACAGTGTCCATGGCTCGCGGCATGGTGTCTGACAGAACGCCCGTGTTTGGATTTGAATCTTCGCCAGGTGCATCAGACTTTTTCATCATTTTCCATGGTGCTATAATCTCTAAGAAATCGAGTGAGGTTACTTGTTATGGAGAAAACTCGTGAGCTTTTCAAACTGATAAAAGCTTGCTAATTGCAGAAGATTAAAATGAATTTGAAATCCAAGTGCTTTTATTCAAATTAGATACATTAATTTTCGTATAGCTTCACTGACGAAAAATTTATTAGCTTTAATAGGAATGTCTACCTGGAGATTCGCAATACGCGTTTTGAATCATTACCCTAAATTAGTCATAAATGCCATCAATATTCGTTGTTTCGTGTTTGGGAGTTTTAGATGAGATAGATTGAGAATTTCTCGAATCCCAAATCTGCGAAGTTTAATCCCTGGATAATCGCTTTTAAACTCTTAATTAATCATGTTTAAAAAGGTGTCAATTCCGAGTGTTTTGGGAGTTTGGACTTCGGGAACTTTAAATATAGCTCGAGGGGAAATTCCCAAAACTCGAAACTGTGAAGTGATTAATTATCTAGTAAAAGTCTCAATTAATCATATTTAACTTTAAGCATTTGGGAAACTCGTACTTTGGAGATTTTAGAATATGATACAGGGTAAGCGTACAAACTCTGAAGTGCGATGTTATTAATTATCTCTTGATTATGATTAACTTGATTAATTAACATTTAATACTTGGCATTTTGATATTTCAGTGATTCGTGCCTTCATCCCTTGTTAAACTCCTGAAGGATCATCTCCCACAGTGACGTGTTATGGATGACGTCATTCTGGATGAAGTGTCTAGGAAGAGAGGTGCCACATGTTAACTCAGGGAAGACTCAAAGGTACACGTGTATTATGACTCGTGTCTTTAAAACAGTTTAGGAAAAGTAGAGAATAGATATTTTCGAGCTTCAGAGTTCGAAGCTTTTATCATTAAGACTTATAGAATCGCCCGAGGCGCGAAGCTCCGAAGAAACTTTTAATGATTTGCCTCTTTAAAATTCAGGCGGCTCCAAAACTTAGAAGGTATTAGGGTCATCCGATCAAAAAAAGAAAAACTCATCAACAGTGGATATTGTGTGCACCTTATTTCTAATTAACCAATAATGGAATGGAATTAAAAAAATCGAAAGTCACTTTCTAAATTACCATTTCCTTTGGGAAAAATATATTTTCATGAGATGAGGAATATAAAGCTCAAAAGTTTAGATTTGTATGCGTTCCAACAGGTATTATCCCTGGTATAGGAGCCCTCGTGACTTGGACCATTATCCCTGGTACGGGAGTCCAAATTTTCTTGGTTGGTTATTATTCTAGTACGGGAGGCCAGCAAAGTATTGTAGAGTCAATAGAGGACCTAAGAAAACATGAAATGTCTCCAAGTTAGCAACACAGGAAAAGGAAGATGTCTATCATTCAGACTTCAGAGGGAGTCAAACTATTTGAGAAGAAGGAAGAGATAGTACCTTCTCCCCCTTCAGCAGTTCAGAGGGAGACTGTTATTGTTCTAGGTGATCCAGTTGATCCAGTTGATATTTCCAAAGAAATTCTAGTCGGCCATAAAAGGTCTGCCTGGGCTCGACAAACTTTGCAGGAGGCATGCGGACATGTAGCTCCTCAAGGCACATTCTGAGAAAGCAAGAGATCAAAGAGATTTTCGAGCTATGTTTCAGCCATGAGCCACATCATTGATACCGAGCCATCTTGTCATGGAGAAGCAGCTGGTCAACAGGTATGTGTTGGCAAGTTTTACAGGCAGCGTATGCTTGTCATTGATGGCAAGTACAACAACGATGATGGCTTGAGTACAGATATAATGTGTCAAGCGGGCACCAGAAGTATTTTGGGGAGACGCAACAGAGCAAGCTCGTGAAGACCAGAAGAGATAGTACAGAGGTGCACGCAGAGTGCAAGAGTGTGCTTGTTCATTTGATGGAAAACAAGCAGGCAAGGAAGATCAACAGCGATGATGGCATGGAAAGATCAGAAGCGTAAACTCCATTTTGGAGTTTCGAATACCGGGAGTTGGAGGAGTCAAGAGTCGAGACTCTTCATCACAGGAGTCCCGAAGTTTCGGAATGTGAAACGCCGAAATCCCGAAACAAACACATCAACAAAGTCTCCATTTCGGAGTTTTGGATACCGGGAGTTGGAGGAGTCAAGAGTCGAGACTCTTCATCACAGGAGTCCCGAGGTTGCGGAATGTGAAACGTCGAAATCCCGAAACAGGCACATGAACAAAGTCTCCATTTCGGAGTTTCGGATACCGGGAGTTGGAGGAGTCAAGAGTCGAGACTCTTCATCACAGGAGTCTCGAAGTCGCGAAATGCGAAACACCGAAATACTTTCAGATTATTTCGGGGATCGCGACATGGAGCGTCAAGATATCTCATCACAAGGAATGTCAAAATGCCGAAATGTGAAAAACACCTTTTGGTGTAGGTTTTGGATACCGGGAGTTGGAGTGTCGAAACACTTCATCACAAGGAATGTCGGAATGCCGAAATGCGAAAAACACATTTTGGTGTAGAGTTCGAATACCGGGAGTTGGAGTGTCGAAACACTTCACCACAGGAATGTCGAAATGCTGAAATGCCGAAATGCGAAAAACACCTTTTGGTGTAGGTTTCGGATACTGAGAGTTGGAGTGTCGAAACACTTCAACACAGGAATGCTAAAATGCTGAAGTGTGAAATAGCGAAAGAGCTTTATGGATAAGTGTTTGGTCACCGCCGGTGGTCACATCATCGAAGAGTTGTAGAGAATAGCTCGAAGAGACAAGCTCCATTTCAGAGTTTGGGACATGGAGAGCCGAGACGACTCATCACAAAATCCCCGAAACGCGAAATGCAAAATGTGTGTTCATAATTGACCCCTGGTCATAACCTATGGTCACATCGACGAAGGCTCAAGGGAGGAGGTAGCACGAAGCTAATCTCCATTTCGGAGATCGCGACTTAGAGAGTCGAGATGGCTCACCACAGGAATGCCGAAATGTCAAATTGTGAAATGGCGAAATAAGCGCGAGACCCATCATTTATGATCCAACGGTGCAGGTTAATCAGGAATATGATCAAAGGGCTATTGTTGCTCTTCACAGTTAATCGATCAGTTACGATTCAGTTGCTAATGCGTTTTCTTGGAGGTTCACAGTGTAACTGCGAGAAACGACTAATGGTTTCTGTCAAAGGACTCGAAGAGACTTCAGGGTGATCGCCAGAGAAGATGAAGAGTCTTGAGGCATCTTTCAGTGGCATGAAGACTGTTTATAAAGGTTATTGACAGATGTAAGACCATTGGAGCCTGGAATTGCAACAGAGGGAATGAGCTTGACTGTGACAGAGAAGATGAAGACTCTCAACCGCTGGAGAGGCTAAGGAATCTTGGCATAACGCTCAGTGAGGATGGACACATGGATTTAATAGCCAGAGAAGCTAAAGAGTTGCAATGATGATCAGGCAGAGCACTCGACATGGGAAGAGCATGCAAAAGCATTGTGAATAGAGGATGCAGATAATGCACACAAAAAAAAGACTGCAGAACAGAGAAGAGATTCGGGGCTGTTGAGAGTGATTGAGGTGTGTAGAAAAAGGTAGAGTGCAGCTGTTGAAATGCACAGAAGAGGAATGGTGCATAGAAGGGACATGGCGCGTAGAGCATAAAGCGTAGCAGAAGCAAAGAACAGAGATGGATAACTGAGACAGTAAAAAAAGGCTGAGGTGCACTTGTAGAGAAAAACAAAAGATCAGAAAGCACAAGAAGATGCAGACAGAGAAACACTGATACAGGAGAGCAGAGCAACATAGCAAAACAGTGATAAGCTTGGTAAGCCAATGACAACTATTGAATCACTGTAATAAGTTTCAGTAGAAAATATTTATAATCAGAGTGGTAGGGAGGTGCTAGGGAGGATTGTTGTCCTCAGAGCTTCAAGTGAATGCTTGAACACAG
Source organism: Picea engelmannii (assembly GCA_009831015.1). Taxonomy (NCBI): domain Eukaryota; kingdom Viridiplantae; phylum Streptophyta; class Pinopsida; order Pinales; family Pinaceae; genus Picea; species Picea engelmannii. Next base: position 563,707 of record ML782010.1, on the reverse strand, counting down.
GGTGTTGTAGCTTCCATCTGG
>ML782010.1:531706-547464 GCA_009831015.1 Picea engelmannii | reverse complement strand
AAAAAAAAAAACTCATTTCAATTTTTCAAAGTCATTGTTTATTTGTTAGAAAAATATTTTTATAAACATGTCTATGTTTAATAACATCCAAGTGTAACTTCACATGACTTAAATGTAAGTTCACATGATATATTCAAATTTAACATCAATTTTCATTTTTTTTATTTTTATTGTAGCTAAAAATTACTTAATAAATTTTACTGGTAAAAACTCATCTCAATTTTTCAAAGTCTTTGTTTATTTGTTAGAAAAATATTTTTATAAACATGTCAAAAGATTGGATTACATAATATGTACTTCCTCAGATGGCAAATTCTAAAGGGTGTTTGGATTACATAATATGTACTTCCTTTAACTCGGATGGCAAATTCTAAAGGGTGTTTTTCCTACCAAGTACGACTTCCTTCAACTTACATGCCAAATTCTAAAGAGTGTTTGTCCTACCAAATTAGTGCAACCTTTTTTTTATCTGACAAAAACCCTGGCAAAAACGCTTATTGATGCTTCCTCATATTCATTAATAACATTCTATGTAAATTCATCGAATTAAACTTATACACAAAGATTTGCACTTACAACATGTCAATGCAAAATCAACCAAATTCCCTACAACATTAATGATAATCATGTCAACTTCATCCAACTCGAGTGGTTGAAAGGAAGAATATTATTCTCCCCAATCATATTCAAATCTTACTTGCAAGTTGAAATATATTAATGCAAAATCAACCAAATTCCAAACATTAATGATAATCATGTCAACCGAATCCAACTCGAGTGGTTGAAAGCAGGAATATTATTCTCTCCACTCAAGTTCAAATCTTACTTGTAAGATGTTTAATCTTTATGAGCCAATTGTTGACTAGACCTTTTGATTAGGTTAATTGTTCATGTGATTGGCAAAGTACCAGCAATCGCTTTCTTACTTACAACTTAAAAGCAATCTCTTTCTTACTTGCAACTTATAAGTGGGGCAAAGTGTACAAATTATATTCCAAGACAGAAATAAAACAAAGAATTAAGAAAAGAAAAAAAAACATAAACAATGATCAATTGAACCCCAGTGCAAGAATTACACTCAAGTCACTCCCTGAAATGGTGGAACAGACCACAATCACAATGAAGACCTTGCTCGACGACTCACCCTCTATAAACTAAGATCGACAGAGCTTTGTCAATGAAAACAATGACCTAAATCCCCTTCATAACTTTCTTCAGCAAATCACCAATGGCTGCGCCTTATCAAGAAAAAACGATGAGCTAAATTTTATTCATTCATAATTTTCTCGATTTCACTTTTCATGCTAAACAACATAAATTTGTCAATACAGTACACTCCCAAACAAATTCCGTAAAACGAGGAAGAGATTGTCTACATTGAGAGATGTAGACAAATGGGTACAAATGACTAAAGGCACACAGCACATGTCAAATCAATAACGACATGTACATGTGCCACTATATACCCTGATAGCAGTCCCACGTGGTACATCTAGAGTCGTGTTTACTCCTGACCATTTTGGCTGTGAAGTTAAAATTGATGCCTAGAGTCGTGAAGTTAATTTAACATCAATTTAACTTCACATAAAAAGCTAAAAATAGGCATCTGGTAACCATCGTAAAAATAGAAACCAATCTATGTTTTGCCCACTGCCACGGAACAATATGCAGCAATAGAAATTTACCTTGAAGAACCAAATAATATCTATGGAGACCCACGAACCCTGAAAGTCAGATATAGTAGTCAGAACAAAGAAGAAATCAACAACATATGGGACCATAGTTCTGGTTATAAATGATGTAAAAACGAAAGAAAAACAAGTATTATAAAACGGAAGGATCTGAAATAAAAAATGAAGCAAAAATTAACCAAGAAAATAAGATTGAAGCAAAATTAATAAAACAAAAAAGATAAAGTAGAACTGAACAATTACAAGAAAAGGAAGAATCTTCTCGATATCTAAAGACATGTTCCTGCAGCTTTGATCAAGTCCTACGCACCCCACCCATATCTAGTGAATTATTGGTAGTATCAAGACCATGTTTAATTAGATACTCTAGATAATTTTATAGTCATACATATATAACAATTGTTATGCAGTAAGACTCTCACAGGTCCGCATCGCTGACACCTTGTTAAATATCATCGATATAATAGACCATGAATTTCAGAAAACCCCGGTATCCAAAAAGCCTCAAACAAATTTTCAACCAGTAAGACTCACTAGAAGCTGCAGTAGGATGCACCAGTCTATGTGCCGTAGAATCTTGGAAGTGTTTCCAAAATCAAACTTGGTCTACAACATGAATAAATACCAAAGCAGAATAACATGCACTACATGTGAAAACCGACTTTCACGTTAGGTTCATTTCAATTCAAAGACAGTAAACTTCCATTGACTGCTTTTACCATTTATTGTTTGCATTGATGTTCCTCTAAAATGATAATCCAGTTCTGGACTTACTAAAAACAACTTAGGTTCAAATCAAACAGTCTACTCAACTTTTACTTGGACAGAACATTTGCCATGCTGAAACTCAAATCCAATAGAAACGATGTATAAATGTCAACTGCTGGATATTATAATCATTGTCTAGTTTTAGTTATACGATAAGTGCTGAATGTCTTCAGGCATATTTGCCTACGATTAAAGCTCTCCTTAAATGGTTAATAACAAACACAATAACAATGTAAAATGGAAAATTTGCCATGTATCTGTAATGACTTATCATGTTTTATTTTGTACTATACACATGTTTAAAGATAAGTACTCACACCTCAGCTTGACAATCAGATAGACTGATGGAGCCAGTAATGTAAAGGTTTCTACCATACATGTTAGGTTCATTTCAATCCAAAGACAGTACACTTCCACTGACTGCTTTTACCATTTAATGTTTGCATCGATGTTCCTCTAAGATGATAATCCAGTTCTGGACTTACTAAAAACAACTCAGGTCCAAATCAAAAACAGTCTACTCAACTTTTACTTGGACAGAACATTTGCCAGGATGAAATTCAAATCCAATAGTAAAGATGTATAGATGTCAACTGCACGATACTATAATCATTGTCTAGTTTTAGTTATACGATAAGTGCTGAATGTCTAGAGGCATATTTGCCTACAATTAAAGCTCTCCTTAAATGGTTGATAACAAACACAATAACAATGAAAACCGGAAAATTTGCCATGTATCTGTAATGACTTATCAAGTTTTATTTTGTACTATACGCATATTTAAAGATAAGTACTCACACCTCAGCTTGACAATCAGATAGACTGATGGAGCCAGTAATGTAAAGGTTTCTACCATACATGTTAGGTTCATTTCAATCCAAAGACAGTACACTTCCATTGACTGCTTTTACCATTTAATGTTTGCATCGATGTTCCTCTAAGATGATAATCCAGTTCTGGACTTACTAAAAACAACTTAGGTCCAAATCAAAAACAGTCTACTCAACTTTTACTTGGACAGAACATTTGCCATGCTGAAATTCAAATCCAATAGTAAAGATGTATAGATGTCAACTGCTGGATATTATAATCATTGTCTAGTTTTAGTTATACGATAAGTGCTGAATGTCTACAGGCGTATTTGCCTACAATTAAAGCTCTCCTTAAATGGTTGATAACAAACACAATAACAATGTAAAATAGAAAATTTGCCATGTATCTGTAATGACTTATCATGCTTTATTTCGTACTATACACAGGTTTAAAGATAAGTACTCACACCTCAGCTTGACAATCAGATAGACTGATGTACTGGGAGCCAGTAATGTAAAGGTTTCTACCATACACATCTATCTAATGCAGTTTTAACTTCATTTTTATATTGAGCATCAATAAGATGAGATGACATGAGCTTACGAATACAAGCAGCTAGCTTGCGAATCAAAATTTCCTTAACCTGCACATCTTGATCAAAAATCACCTTTCAGGAGATTTTTTAATTTTACAAGCTTGCAACATACAGGAGATATGTCAGAGGGGATCAGCTGTATGCCCAAGGTAGAAGCATCAAGACTTACATAAGAAAGCTTCAGCACATTGGTGCTTCATGATACTGTGCGGCCATAACAAACAGAAGCAATATATAGATTCTTAGCCCACTTTTCCTGCAAGGAGAAAATGTTTGAGGTGTCTTCTAAGTTGCAAGATATAGAAAAACAAAATGAAGGTATCATTAATAAATAAACTTTGCTTCACCTTAACATGAGTACTTGGAAATGCAGATGTACGAAGAGTCTCCTGAGTTTCATCTGTAGGCTTTCGTCTAGGAACACTCAAAACAAAAGCTGCCTGGTCCCATGTTGCTGCAGTTGCAGTGATACGATACCCATGATCCCACCGCCTGTGGATGCCCTCACTAGGATATAGAAAATCAAGTTCGACAACCTGAGGTACAAATAAAAGCCATTACTACAATCAGCTACATGAATCCAAAAAAAGGTAACAGAACTATATGCATTCTTGACACAATTACATTACTTACCTGATCTGTAAAACCTGCATTTCGGGACATAACAACACCCCATCTACTTCCTGCAGAAGCCATAGAAGTAACATAGAATCCCTCTCTCCACTTTTTGTTTATCCATTTAAATGGAAAAGAATCGCTGACCTTGTAAGACTGCTGTGTGTAATTTGTGCCTGGAATGCACAAAAGCTTAACAGTTAATATACCCACCAGCTACTGAACTGCCAAACTTTGACAAGGAAAAACACCTACAGAAGTTTACCTTTAGACATTACTACCAGGGAGCTCCCATTGTTGGCCCCTGCAATCGCACTTATGTAATAGTTTTTCTCCCATTGTTCCATGATCCATTCCTAAAAACAATAGCAGCAAGTAATAAGTACCACCATAATGTGAAGACCACTAATGATGCTTAGCACATGCATGTACACATCTTATATAAAGCATGTAAAAAGATAACCTTGTGAAGAAAGCACTGAGAAAGCTCATAAACTTGTGCAGTGAATCCAGTTCCCGCATCCATAATGAGAGCCCACAGATTTGAGCAAGATGCGACACTGCTTATAAAAAGACCATCTTCATTTCCTTTCTCAACATGCTGTGCAAGTCTTGTATCAGCCACATTATAGTGATATCTGACCACAACATAGAAAGAAATTTGATTTCAGAACTTGACATTAAGAGCAATGTCTATAAATAATGCAATATTTACAACCTGAAGTATCATCTCAGATACACATTTTAATGCAGAAAAAAAATGTGTTCATCATGTTCAACCAATACAGGAGGGAAAGAATATTGATGTGCAATGAAATTAAATAATCGACTGACATGAGTACAAACATAATTATCAAAATTAAAGAACAATATATTGCTAATGAACCAAACTGGCAACCTTGTCCCAGACACATACCTCTGTTTCATTGGTCGCCGAGCATTATAAACACTGATCCATTGTGTAGCAGGCATACCAAGCCGAACCTTCTTCTTAGGCTGCTCATCATCATCTTCCTCCATAGTCAATCTACCTCTCTTTTGACCAACCTGGTAGACAAGCTTCACCAAATTAAAAACACATTAGAGAGCTTCCTACTTGCATTTCAAAGATAGGATTTCCTAAGAAAACCAACAGTACCTTCAGAGCTCCATCAGTGTTTATTGGCCTGACAGCTGGATTTGGACCAATGATTCCATCAAAAAGTGAAATATATTTTGCATAATAAGGCTCGTCATCAAATTTCAAGTTCACCACATATTCCAGAAATAGTTTAAAGGGCAGTGGACAAAAGCAGCACAACATCTCTGGGGATGTGGCCATTTTTTTCTTGCAAACCAGGAAGCCCTTGTTGTCACCCTGTCAACAGATAAGAGATATCTTCATAAGCAAAATTTATTCAAAATTAAAAGTAAAAAAAAATCCTAATCTTCTGATACGATAGAAATACTTAGAAGGAAGTGACTACAATATAAACCTGGTATCCTTGCCAAGGCAAACGCCCTCGAAGAAGAAATATAAGCGTATAAGCCAAAGACTCGAGATCATCTCTCCTACTTCCAGTTCTCCCTAAATGGGCATGTACACTAGCATATCGAACAGTTCCCCTGCAATGAATGCAATAATAAGTTAGTTGATATAATAATTGGGGTATCATAATTTAAAACACATCAACAACAGTCAACATTTCCAAGTAAAAGATCATGCCTGAATACATCTGGCCTTTGATCATATTCTACATGCAACCCCGTAGAGCTGTCCCTCCATCTCGTTGCTGCATAATCAACAAATCATATGCAACATTGAGAAAACAAATGAACAAATGCAGAGTTCTGATTTCGTGGATGGAAGTTGAGAATGTGTAAAAAAACTCACCCAACCCAAGATCAACAAGGAAAAGTTTCTTTTCATCTGCTGTCCCTGGTGGACCAAGCAAAAAGTTTTCAGGCTTCACATCCCCATGGACATATCTACATCAAACAGAAAGCAGTAAGATTCTACAATGTTTTCAGAAAATGCCAAATGTAAAAATTATGATACATCCTTTGCAGACATAAGATGGGGCTTTAATTGTCTAAACTCGAGACCATAGAATAACAATCTCTTATTTTACCCTCTTGAGTGCATCTTCTCCAATATGGAAACAGCTTCAACAGCAATGCATGCCACCATCTCAGTCGACATCCTGCATGCACGGTTTACAATAGAGGCAGCAATGAATTGAGCAAGCACTGGTATGCAAATGATTCATATTAAATGTGAATAGTGATTTGTATTAACTCACACTTGACCAGAAGTATTCCAAACATCCCATAGACTTGGACCCAGCATATCCATAACCTGAGATATAACATATGATGCTTTAGAAGGTGCATCTCCAAAACATTTTCAAGATAAATTGGCTTTAAAATGATTATAACAGGAAATCCACTACTAAGCTTTTAGACATGACAACCAACCACTCTCAACATAAATGAGGCATACCATAACATAATAATCCCCTTGCCGACCTTTATAGTGTACCCGGGGAACACCATGACTTCCACCAAGAGTACTGATTGCAAAATAAAGATGATGGCATTAGAAGACAGTGATGAATGAAGACAACTAATAAAATAAGCCATAAATAAAGAATGAGAAACTGAAAAATAAATGAAGAGTAAAATTTATTAAGAGGAGACAAAGCAGTAAAAACCATGTGACATAGTCCAAACAATCTCAAATATGAATCCCCTATATGCACACAAGTAAAGAGAGACGCACTTGTAAACTTGCCACTCATATGGAGGACCATAATTGCAACCTTTACTCGTTTTGTGTTCAAACTTCAAAGCAACCTGGGAACATGCTCAACAAGACAAGAAAATGATGTGTTAAAAAGGTATTCTTTTAAAAAGAAGCTCAAAAGGCATTCTTTTAGAAAGACTGTGTGTAATATTCTGGTGTTTAAAATTACAAGCCAACAAAAAAATGGCCCATTGTACCTCAACAGCACCAGGACCAGTAGTCCGCTCAGAGCCACCAGACATTCGGCGTCCTACATAAACTTGTCCAAACCCACCTTTACCTAACTTTCTTTCTAGTTTGTAAAGAGGAGATCCACCTACTGAAACCTGCAGTGAAATAACTAATTATGTTTTGAAACCTTACCATGAAATACATATATTGCAAGTCAAGATCAATTATAACTAAAGAAAAAAAAAGGTAGGACCATTTAAAGACAATTTTTCATCCCCATTTAAAGATTAATTTTTACAGTGCAACAAGCAATGCCTGCTTGAAACAAATACATGGAAAATACTTCATTATATGAGTGATCAATATGCAAAACCTGATCTACTTAAAAAGAAAAATATAAAAAAGGTTCAAAATCGAAGCATCTTTGGAAAACCTTAGGCATTTTATTAAACCAGGTACTTTAAAAGGCCATGATATATTCTTAAAAACAATAATTAAAACCCCAAACCCTCTTAATTATCGAGAATATGAATTGTATGAAGGGGAAAAAAATCATCAAGGAAAAGAAAGCACTGATATCAGTGACAACAAAATTTGCAGGGTCAACAACAAAGTAGATGATTATAATGCCAGTATGCAAAAAGAGACTACAAAAAGACATTTTACTCGAATTTCTTTCATGAAATCAAAATACAACAAAGACTTTTTCTGAGGCTGCATACATTTAATACCCATATAAATATATAAATATTTATGAGAAAACATGGGAGAACTAATTTAATAAACCAAAAAAGTAAGGAAAATATGTTTTATAGGTACCAAGCCTCATATAAGAGACCAGTGATGAATCTAAATGCAACAGAAACATATTCCCCATCTGTAGAAAAATAAATAAAAAGATCAAATATATTGAAAATAACCACTTCAATTATCTTCTCATGTGTTCTAAAAAGTCCATTACAAAACATTTTCAGAAATTTGTGGGAAGAAAGAAAAATGTAAAACATATCAAAGACAATTTCTTGGTCCAAATAAATTTGAAAGCAAATGACTCCATCCTTCTAAATGAGAGACAAAAATATAGCAAAAGCATTAACAAAATAAAGTAAAGAAATGATAGCAACTAAAAATAAAAAAACATCGGCAGCATTTCAAAACAAAAATAAAGAAAATAATTTCTATGGATGTCAGGCATATCAAATGCCACTGTCAGAGATGAATCTAAATACAATATAAACATTTCCGCACTTTTAAAAAAGAAACAAAAAGCCCAAATGCATCAAAAAAAGCAAGCTTCCTCACCCTTGCAGATGTTATGAAGTCCATAAAAAATATTTCAGAAAAAATTGAAGAAGGAAGACAAATAAATGCAAACCAATATCAAAGACGTTTTCTTGGTCCAGATAAATTAAAAAGAAAACTTCCCCATCTCTGTAAATGAAAAGGAACAAACACAGAAAAATAATTACCAAAAACAAAAAATAAAAAAACGAAAGCCCAAAAAAACATTGAAATCATTTCAAATATTTTATGAATTCAAAACGCATCAATGTCAGTAAAAAACCCATTTTCCCATCTGCGAAGTTAAAAATAAAAGACCAAAAATAGCAAAAAAAAACAAGTTCCAGATATAATAAAATCCACTGAAAACATTTGGGAAAATTTTGTTGTAAAGGAAAAAACAGAAAATAATTACAAAAATAAACCATTAAGGCCAAAAATAAGATTGAAAGCATTTAAAATTTTGATGGATTCCACGCACATCAACTTTCAGTAAAAAAAGTTATTCTCTACATCTGAGAAATGAAAACTAAAAGACCAAAACTAGCAAAAAAAATCAAGTACCAGATGTAAATCCATTGAAAACATTTGGGAAGTGTTTGTGGTTACAGAATAATAAAATAAAACAGGAAATAATCACACAAAATAAACAATTAAAGCCAAAAATAACATTTAAAGCATTTCATTTTTTTGTGTGTTTCACGCACATCAAATATCTCAGTAAAACAGCTATCTTCCCCATCTGCGGAAAGAAAAAGCCAAAAATAGCAAAACAAATCAGGTTCCAGATATAATAAAATCCATCGAAAACATTTGGTAAATTTTTATGGTTAAGGAAAATGAATAAATGCAAAATATAACAAACATGATTTACTTGGTTTCTTTGATTAAGAGACATTATAAAAAATAAAAAGTTCCCCACCCGTCCTTGCACATGAAATGAAAAAAAACAGAAAAACAACCCACAAGAAATGAAAAATAAAAACAAAAAACCAACCTTGTCAGGAAGAGGGGCAGTGTTATCCTCGCCATCTCCGGCAACGGCCTTGTCGGCGCTTCTTCCAGCGCTCTCATCGTCATCCATTTTTTCCTTCTGAGCAGTTGCCTGACGGATTTGCTTAACGGCGTTCAAACCGATGTCGGCAGCCCCTTCTTGCTCTAAGGCAGCAACCTCGGTCACCACCAAGGGCTTTGCCCTAGTGTTCCTCTTAGCAGGAGGCACAGTATTCTTCGGTTGATTCTGTTTAACAGGTCCCTCCTCCTTGGCTACTGCGGCCCTAGTACGGACATAATTCCGCGGGGTGGGAATGACAACAGGCTCTGACTGATCGTTATTATTATTAGCGTTAGCGCTAGCTTTCTTGTTATTGTTAGGGTTATTGTTGTTGTTACGGCACCCCCTGGGGTTAGCAGGAGTTCTGTTGGGTTTTTTCTCCAAATCTTCTACGGCAGCAATGGCAGCCGATGCATTCCGCGGCTGAGCACGGCCCTTGCGCACTCCGCTGCGCAGAACAGGCATCCTTCACCCATGCACTCTTCTTCTTTCCACAAGGCTCTTCCAACCCTTACTCCTGCCGCAATTCCACTCATATCTTCTTTGCCCCCCGCCAAATCTCTCCACCATTATACCAACCAAATTCTCTTTTCTTTTTTGTTTTAATTCTTACATTTTCCCCTCGAAACCGAAGTCGATCTTGCAATAAATCCGCACACCTGGAATCGAACCCTAGGCAGACAGAGTTCCATTTTCCACCTGCCGAATCGCCGTTTCCCGCCGAGAAAAGCACCGATAAAATCTCATCCGCCGCACGATTCACAGAAAATCGGAAAGATTTCCATAGATCCGAACGCTGCCGTCCACTATTTATGAGCAATCTCACTCAGGGTTTGAGCATTCAAAGGCCCCCGGAGTTTAGTTTTTTACAGTGCGAATGGGGATACGAGAAATGATATAATAATATTTTTTTCTTTTGTCCGCGTGTGAACGGGAACAAAATTCGTACCCCCGCTCTTTTTTATTTTTTAAACCTCAACTTTGGTGGCTTTCTCGGGTTTTTAAATATTATCTGGAGAACCTAGTGCCGTCCGTTAAAGGGATCCGACGGCTGAAATTTTGTTATCCGCTAACGGCGTTAATTAGCGAGAGCGTTAAGGTTAGGGTCGCTTTTTCGATTATTAATTTAAAAATATATATTTGGCACCTTGCAGGTTTTTTTTTTACCCCATTTTCTTGGATTTTATTTTGCGTTTTTTCTTCTAGTGTTTTCTATTGCAAAGCGCCAACCATACATTTTCTATCGTTATATGGCCGATGGTTATCATAGCTAAATTTAACTTATTTTAATATCTACAATTGATGTCATGGTAGGCTTGACTAGTTGGTGGTTCGGTGAACCAGGGTAATATTCCTTATTCTTCTGTGTTGGAACATTTGGATTTAAACCATGTAGAAAGTTGAGTAGATGTTTTACCCATCATCAGAAACAACAACAATATCAGAAATAACAACAACAGAAACAACAACAATAGAAATTGAAATATTTGAAAAGAGTATGTTGGAGAATAAGATTTATAAGGTAAAATTAAGGATATAACCGTTGAAAAATATTAAGATAAAAAAATTTAGATGAGAAATCTTGATATTAGGTTGACTCTTGAAAATATTAAAATCAAGATTTTGCTAACAAGCTAACACTTGAGAATATTAAATTAAAATAAGAAATCTTAAAACAAGTTAAACATTGAGGAAGTTTAGAGTAATTTTGCTAACTTACACCAAAAGATGGTAAAAGATAGAGGTGAAAGAGAAGTTGAAATATTGGAAAAGAGTATGCTCTAGAATAGATTTATAGGGTAAGAACAAGTTGACAATTAAAATAAGAAATCTAAGAAATCTTTAAACAAGTTAACAATCAAGAAAGTTGATGATAGAAAAGAGAGGTGAAAGTCCAACATTTCGAGTGAACACTCGATCCATCATCAGAAACAGCAGAAATTGAAATATTATAAAAGAGTATGCTGAAGAATAGATTTATAGGGTAAGAACAGGGATATAACCGTTGAAAAAATATTAAAACAAAAAATCTTTTGAAATATTATAAAAAAATATGTTGGAGAATAGATTTACAAGGTAAGAACGTTGAAAAAATATTAAAACAAGAAATCTTGATATTAGGTTCATCGTTGACAATATTAAAATTAGGATCTTAAAACAAGTTAACAGTTGAGAAAGTTTAAATTAATTTTACTAACATACATCAAAAGATATAAAAGAGAGAGGTCAAATGTCCAACTTTTCCACCGGACACTCTTAATATTAAGTTTGGTTGAGAAAACTTTGTTAATGTACACTAAAAATTGGATGTTAAAACAAGTTAACAGTTGAGAAAGTTTAAATTAATTTTGCTAACTTATACTAAAAGATGATAAAAGATAGAGGTGAAATAGAAGTTGAAATATTCGAAAAGAGATTAACTTTGTTGTATTTAGAGTGAAACGTCCAACATTTAGAGTGGCACTCCACCTATCACGGAAGTTGAAATATTTTAAAAGAATATGCTCAATGGTTGAGAATATTAAATTAAAATAAGAAATATTAAAACATATAAACAATTTAGTCCAACATTTAGACATTTAGAGTGGACACTCCACCCATCACTGAAGTTGAAATATTTGAAAAGAAGTCCCAAGGGATAGCTCAGTTGGCAAGATGTGCGCACGCTCTCCCAGTTTGGGGAGAGGTCACATGTTCAAGCCTAGCTATGAGTTCCTGCTGCTTTTCCACTCCCATATCATCCACTATGTGGGGAAGTATCGGGGTGGGTTCCCAGCGAGTTAATTTCTCATCTGGAAAAAAAAGAGTATGTTGGAGAATAAATTTATAAGATAAAAACAAGAATACAATGGTTGAAAAAATATTAAAATAAGAATCTAGATGATTAAAAAGAGAGTTAAAAACCATATTAAAATATTTTAAGAAAATTATTAGAGGTCACATGTTCAAGGCTAGCTATGAGTTCCTGCTGCTTTTCCACTCCCATATCATCCACTATGTAGGGAAGTATCCGGGTGGGTTCCCAGCTAGTTAATTTCTCATCTGGAAAAAAGAAATATTTGAAAAGAAAAATCCTAAAACATGTAAATAATTGAGAAAGTTTAGAGAGCAGTAAAAGTTGAAATGTTGGTATTGAAATTAAGAACTTATTAACAAACTAACCATAACCATTGAGAATGTTAAATTAAAATAAGAAATCTTAAAACAAGTTAATAGTTGAAAAAAGTTAATAGTTGAAAAAAAAGAGTATGTTGGAGAATAAATTTATAAGATAAAAACAAGAATACAATGGTTGAAAAAATATTAAAATAAGAATCTAGATGATTAAAAAGAGAGTTAAAAACCATATTAAAATATTTTAAGAAAATTATTAGAGGTCACATGTTCAAGSCTAGCTATGAGTTCCTGCTGCTTTTCCACTCCCATATCATCCACTATGTRGGGAAGTATCSGGGTGGGTTCCCAGCKAGTTAATTTCTCATCTGGAAAAAAGAAATATTTGAAAAGAAAAATCCTAAAACATGTAAATAATTGAGAAAGTTTAGAGAGCAGTAAAAGTTGAAATGTTGGTATTGAAATTAAGAACTTATTAACAAACTAACCATAACCATTGAGAATGTTAAATTAAAATAAGAAATCTTAAAACAAGTTAATAGTTGAAAAAAAAGAGTATGTTGGAGAATAAATTTATAAGATAAAAACAAGAATACAATGGTTGAAAAAATATTAAAATAAGAATCTAGATGATTAAAAAGAGAGTTAAAAACCATATTAAAATATTTTAAGAAAATTATTAGAGAAAATTCACGTAAAATGAAAATATGAAAAATAATAATTAAATTAAATCAAAAAATAAACCATAAAAATATAAAAATAATAGTACAAAAAATAAGAAAGAAAGGAAATACGGAAGAAACAAAGATTTAAAATAATAGATTAAAGCCCGGGAAAACCACGGAAAAGAAGAGGAGGTTAACTAAGAAAAACCCCAAAAGGGGTCATGGTAGGAGAAGGATGGAAAGTTAAAAGACATAATTTTAAAAATAATAATGAAATGAAACTAATAAGATAAATAGAATAACATAAAAATAAATAAATAAAATTAAGAGAGAATAGGCCCAATGATTGAGGTAATGTATAATTGGTTGAGTTTGTAGTCATCTTCACGATTGAAATTATTGGGGTGTTAGGAATAATAGATAGAGATTCTAGCTCCTAATGTCATTATATCTTTGTGAATCAAAGTGTTGATTAGGTAACACTAAAGTTAAGAAAACTCTAGAATAGAGAAAGTTTAGATTAACTTTGCTAACTTACACCAAAAGATGATAAAAGATAGAGGTGAAAGAGAAGTTAAAATAAGAAATCTTAAAACAAGTTAACAATCGAGAAAGTTGATGATACGAGAGAGAGGTGAAATGTCCAACATTTCGAGTGAACACTCCATCCTTCATCAGAACAGCATAAGTTGAAATATTATAAAAGAGTATGTTGGAGAATAGATTTATAGAGTAAGAACAAGGAAATAGCAATTGAAAAAATATTAAAACAAAAAATCTTGATATTAGGTTGACCAAGAAATCTTGATATTAGGTTGATCGTTGACAATATTTTTTTTTTTTTAACAGAAACGGTTATGGGGTGTTTATATTCATCTTGGCCTGAATGCCGAAAATCTGATTACATTGATGATTTCTTTGTTCTGTTGCATCTCGCTGCTAAGAATGAGGGTGCAGTTGAAGCTTTCCGATTTCCTCCTTGATAAGGAGCGCAAATACTTGATTTCAGTGATTTTCCCCCACTTGGAGATACAGACAAATTTGTTTAAGACTAAACAGTAAAACATGTCAACAAACAACTTAAGGAATGGGTTCCCATGATTCTTCTTCGTCTTTCATCTTGACCCCGGCAGAGAGGAGGGCAGCTTTGTTGGCTTCGATGTCCGCCTCTTTATTATGAATTCTCAACACATGATAGTACCTCAAATTCTGAAAATAGTTTCCCAAGCCTTTGATTCTAATTATCAGCCTTGATAGTTTAAGATCYGAAGCTGGGGAGTTGGAAACCATTGCGTTTATRATGATCTGGGARTCACCTATAACATTGRCTTCTTTTATGTTTAAGTCTTTGAGGATCTTGAGACCTTGGAAGAGGGCCAAGGCCTCAGCTTGAATGCTGGAAGAATAACCGAGTCCCCAGGCATAGGAATGGATTTTATCCCCAAAAGGATTTACAACAACACCTCCTGCACCAACTTTGCCCGGATTGCCCTTTGTTTCTCCATCAAAAAAGAGGGAATGTCTTGCTTGCGTTTTGAGCCAATCTTGAAAGTCGATTTCAGATTTTCTTATTTTGCCACTCTTTAATAATAGGGGCTTTTCTGACTATTGGGGGGAATCTAATATCTAGAGTTGATCCCCATGCGATGTCCTGTTGACTGAGATTGGAGTCGTCCTTTATGTCAGTCAGGCATTCCTTTAACTGTCTTTAATCCTGATTTCTAAGGCCTTGGGATTCTGCTTTGCATTCCTGAAGACTCTTCTGTTGCGTTCTAGCCATATCTGCCAACAAATAACCTTTGGGAGGACCACCCATGCCGCTTTGATTATCTGGTTCTTTGGGGGGGGACGGGGATATCTGATTGCCCATTTCGAAAAGAGTTCGGCAGTGGAGCGAGGAAGCACGAAATTTGGATCTGTTCGACAACATAGGTATTCCAACAGAGGACGAACACCTTCAGTAACCACTCACATAACCAGATCAAAGATCAACACACCGATGTTTTCACGTGGTAAAACCCCTACGGGGAAACATCCACGGCCCCAGTCAACGCGGCCACTTGGAGTAGTTTATTAATGCAAAGAAAAAAAGATTACAGAGAGATTTTACAAGAGAGTTTCTCACAATCGATCATCGGCAAATGACCCTCCATGCTCTTTAAATAGAGATCATGGACCAATCGGGTGTTAAGCCATGGATCAATGG
>ML782010.1:484985-496865 GCA_009831015.1 Picea engelmannii | reverse complement strand
CGCGTGTTCTTCAAGGCTGTTCCTCCTGAACTTTTACTTCCAAATCCCCACAGGGTTTTATCCTTCTTATCCTACTGTCTCTACTGTTGCCATTAATGACAACAACTATCACTGCATTCTATCCACTGAATTTGCCAACACTCTTGAATGCCACCTCGAGACAACTCCTAATCTATGGCCTTGAGGCCTAAATCAACTCCTCCTCAGTGTATGTTACCAAATCCTCCCCATTCGATTAACATTTTGATTAATTCTTTGTTTCTCATGGGAAAATATTGGTTGGCTACTCTGAAAAAATATCATGTTCTCCTTTAAGGGTCAAAGTTAACCTTCTCTTTCTAGTTTGGGATCCGCTTTAACCTTATCACCCTTGACTCAAGAAGTGCCATTAGACTCTGGTATGAAGGTTATGGAGGAGGATGAATCTTCTAGAGATACAGAAGATCGCCAGATTGCATATAAACTCAGGAAAAAAGCTATCCCAACTCTATTTGACTCGAACCCTAGGCCCGAGGAGCTAGGCAAAAACCCCATGTTATTAAAAGGGGGATCTGGTCAGGGGAGAAAATCCCATCTTTCCATTGCCCACAATCAGACTTTGGTTGACATGGCAGTTGGGAAACAATTATCAATTATGGGGGCACATAGAGCATCGAAAAATCCCAGGGGGTTTCCCCCATGAAAGTTCTATCTTTTAACTGTAGGGGTGTGGTGAGCCCCTCCAAAAAATCCGCCCTGAAAATATTGGTGGAGTCCAGTCAACCTGATTTAATTATTCTACAGGAAATATTGGGGGAAGGGGAAGATGTGTTTGCATTAATGGAAGACCTCTTGAATGAAATGAATACATATTATTATTATGCTTAACACAAAATAACAGAGATACAGTAAAGATGACTTCTATTCAATAAGGAAATATGATGAAATTGTAAAATGCAACGGAAAATAAGCTTGCTAGAATGGTGGCGGCTTATCTCTGAGAAGAGATGTGACGACTGCACTCATTCACAAGAACATGAGTACAATGAGGCTCTGAAATCCTTTTTACAATAAACATGAATGCCAAAATCCTGGACATCCAAAAACCTAACCCTAGAAGATGAAGCACCAAAAGTCATGTGGGCCCCGTTGGGGTAAGCTTGTACATCAAATTCCCGGGATCATAACTTTTGCATATGATCTCCGTTTTAGGTGCACGATAACCCATTGGAAAGGTCTATTCAAGGACTACACATGTTGTCGTCAAAATCTAGCTACACCTACAATTTTACTGTGGCGAGCCCTAAAAACACTGTTTAGGGCCTCAAAACGACCCCGGAAGTCGGGGACCCGAAAACTAGGAAAAAACCGCCAAAATGAACTAGGTGGAATAGATGGGAGGCCACCAACATCCAGTTGGATCAATCCTCCCCCTTAGGAAGCAATGGTCTCCATTGCGTTGAGTTCCCCCATCAGATAAGGAAATTTCTGTTGAATTTGGCCCCAGGTGAGCCACTTGCCTTGGTGCAGGAGATGCCCTACTTTGACAACTCGATAAAGCTGGATCCTTTGATGTCGAGTGGCCTTGACCTGTGTGTATACAATATGATCAATGGATTCCTGTTACATGCGGTTAGGGTTGAGATCTGTTGGTGTCAACTGTTCTACTATCTCTGAGGTGTCCAATAATGGTGGGAAATATGGTCGAAGGAGAGCCACGTTGAACATTGGGTGCAGGCCAAGAAAAAGGGGAATGTTGAGCTCAAAAGATTTGTCATCCACATCCTTGGTGATGGTGTAAGGTCCATAGCAGAGTGGGCGAAGCTTCTGATGGGGCCCTATAAGGCATTCTTTCTGCAAGTGCAACCAAACTTTGTCTCCCATTTAAAACTTATGTGGCAACCAATGTTGATCATGGCACTACTTGTACTTGGCATTGGACTTCTGTAAAATATCCTGAACCTGTTGGCGAATGTGCTATATCCACTCAATGAACCAGGTGGCTTTGTCGGCTTTAGTTGGAGCAGGTGACGAGTCGGTCGAGGTGGCCACAAGGGGTAGTGCAACATCCATTGGACCCAATGGTTTGAATCCCAACCCCACCTGAAAGGGGCTGTGGTCGGTTGAGCTATGGAGGGATTGGTTGTAGCTATGTTGAACATAAGGAAGACTCTCATCCCATGTGTAGGGGTGCTTGGAATTGTACATGCGTAGGATATGCATGATCATCCGATTGACGACCTCAGTTTGCCCATTTGTCTGGGGCTGGAAGGCAGTGAATTTGGTGAGCTTGGTGTCTAGAAGTGACCAGAGGCTTGACCAGAATGTGCTGAGGAACCGATTTTCCTGATCTAAGATAATGTTTTGTGGGATTCCAAAATGTACTCATACTCATTCAAAGAAGATCTTGGCAATGGCCTCTTCTGTGATGCTCTTCATGCATGCGACCATAATCACCATTTTGGAAAAGCGATCAACAACCACAAAACACAGTCATTTCCCCTATTGGTGGACAAAAGGCCCGAGATGCAGTCCATTAAGATGGATTCCCATGGTCTGTCCGGAGTAGGCAGAGGGGTGTGAAGGCCCTCTTTCTTAGTGGTAGGTTTGGAAATAGCACAGACAGTGCAGGACTTGATATATTTGTTGACATCTTATCGAAGTTTTGACTAGTAGAAATGTTTCTGCAGCACTGCCATTGTATTTTTGAGGCCAAAGTGTCATGCCACCCTATTGTAGTGGGCTTCCCAAATCATATTTGCTCGCTCACTTGATGGAACACAAAGATGGCCCAGATGGAAGAACAACTCTTCCTAAAGATGGAAATTAGCGACAACTGAGTTTGCGCCCAACATTTGGTAGGTGGTGGTGAAGTCAGGGTCCGTCTCATAGAGGTGGGGCCATACCGAGGTCTCGTGGCTGCAAGAGTCTAGCACTGTGGTGAGTGTCGCGATTGGAGGTCGACTGAAGCAATGATCGACTCAATTGGTACTTCCTATTTTATACTTGATGTTGAGGTGTAACTTTTGCAAGTATGTGGACCACTTTTGATGGCAGTCATTCTGCAGTTTGCCTTGTGTCTGCATGAACTACAGTGGATTATGATCAGTGTGGATGATTGTCTCCTTCCCAAGAATGTAATGTCTCCATTGGTGGCAGGCTTGCACAATGGAGTGTATTTCTTTGTCGTAAGTAGGGTACTTGCGGACAACATCTGATAGTGTCCCACTATGTGAGGCCATGGGGTTGTCGTGTTGAGCGAGGAAAACACCCACAACATAGTCAGAAGCATCTATCTCGATCTCAAAGGGTCGTTGCAGGTCCGATAATGAAAGTACTGGGGCTGAGAACAAGCATTTCTTCAAATCATTGAACGTTTTTTTTTGGGACAGACCCTACATAATTTTTTCTTTACCACCACCTTTGGTTACTTGGCTGAGGGCCCATGCAATATGGGAGAATCCCAACATGAAATTATGATGGAAATTGGCAAGGCCCAAGAAGCTTCGAAGCTCAATGAGTGTGGTTGGGGCTAGCCAGTCATGGATGATCTGGATCTTGGTTGGATCCACATGCACACCGTGCTAATCAACGATGTAGCCTAGGTAATCGACCATGTCCATGCCGAAGGGGCATTTTTCCAAGTTGGCATATAGTTTGTGGTGCCGTAGGGTGTTAAGAACTTGTTGAATATGCTGCAAGTGTTCTACCCAAGTCTTGTTGTAGATGAGGATGTCATCCAGATACACCACTACAAACGTATTGGTGAAAGGTCGGAGGATATCGTCCATCATCCTCATGAAACTCATTGGAGCATTTGTCAAACCAAAGGGCATGACCAATGATTCAAAAATACCTTATTTTGACTTGAAGGTGGTCTCCCATACATCTATCTGTTCTATTGGGACTTGGTGGTAGCCATAATCCAGATCAATCTTACTCAAGTTTTTGGCCCCCATGAGCTGATCAAGGAGGTCGTCAATTTGGGGAATTGGGTACCAGTTCTTGACTGTGATTTTATTTAGGGCCCGATAATCAATGAAGAGTCGCCAGGTCTCATCTTTCTTCTGCACCAGCATGATTGGGCTCCCACAAGGTGATTAGATGGGACGGATGTGCCCCTTGTGGAGCAATTCTTGGATCTGTTGCTCGATCTCCTCATTCTTTAACAGAGAGCGGCGGTAGACTGGCCCATTGGATAGAGATGTGCTGGGAGTCAGATCAATGGGATTCTTGACCTGACAGTGCAGAGGTACCTCGATAGGTGAGGAGAAGATATTTGTGTATTCTTCCATGACCTTATCCACTTGCTTCCGATGTGTAGAGAGGTCGGTCATGGAGGCCCTGGATGTGGTTGTGATATTTCGTTCACTCCGAGAGAGAATCACGAAGAAGACAAACTTCCTGATCTGAGATTTGACCTTCCTACATTGATTGGAACAGATCAAGGAAATAACACTAGGTGGGACTGCCTCGGGTATCCTGTACAATTTCCTGTCGAAAGTAATAATAACACTACGAGGCCTAGACTCATTTCCATAAATAAGGTTGTCCCAAAATAACATTACAAAGTTTGATAGGAGCAACATCACACAATACCTCTTCTTTGAAGAGCTTGATGTCATATGACAAGTGACACTATTAGCCAGCGCGAAGATCGCTTTCTTGGCGGATCCATTCAATGGTGTAGGGTTGCAGGTGTGGCATTGTCGGCAGGGCTAGCCGCTTGAAGACCTTTGCTGAGATGAGGTTCTTCTGGCTAACTCTGTCATCAATGAAGTGCAATGGGGTGCCTTTCACCCACTTTGTGAATGAAAGAGGCGCTCGCCTTGCTCTAGCTCATTTGGTTCACCGGGTTGGATCTTGGTGGTAGCAATGGTGGCAGTGGGTTCTGTGTCAATGATTCGTCTCCCCCTTTCTGGTTTTGACTTAGAGTTGAAACCCACATTTGATTCAGAGGCTTTTACCTCAACCACCAATGATTGCTTCGAGCAACAATCAACAGTGTTATGCCAGGGGCTCTTATGGAAGTCACATCACTTCCCGATATCTTTCTTTGTCTTTTTGGTGTCCTTCTTTGCTTTCAGCTTGGATTGGTTGTCGTGAGGTTGTCCATCTCTTTTATCTGTCCTTTGTTCCGTAGGTTGGGGCCACCCTTTCCTTTCTTTTTCTATGAGTAGTTCCTAGGCCCAAATTGTCTCGTCTTTTGTTTAAGCTTATGCTCGATCTTGACGACATATCGATAGGTCACGCTCAAGGAAAATATGTCCAAAAACTCGATTTTGGTCTGGATGTATCTACGCAGACTACCGCGATACTTGAGCACCAGATGTCGCTCATAATATTTGATACCCAGCTTGGTGCACAAGGTATGGAAGATATTTGCGAACTTTGGCACTGCTTGGTCTCTTTCCTGTCGTAGTGTGGTCCATTTTGTATACAGGTCGTCATAACTTCTGACAGGGTAGTATTGTTCCTTAATAACATCCTTGAAAGACTCTTAGGTGACTGTGACTGTAAATAATGAGGGTTCCTCTATTTCCTTTTGCTCACAGAAAGTTTCCCACCAATCTTTGACATGGGGAACGACTTTGAGGAGCGCAAAAGTAATATTTTCTCTATTCGAAAAGTTATGGACAAAAAAATACCCTTCTAGTAGATTCAACCATTTATCTACAACATATACGTCTATCTGACCTTCAGATATAGGAATATCAAAGTTGATTTGTACCTTGAAGGGGGCGACGCCTCCGCTCGAGGAAGATTCATCGCCTATTAGTAGCCGCCGAAGGATTTGGTCAAAACTATCCATCATCTCGTTCATCTATTGCGTGAGGGATTCCTCGAGAAACATTTTGAAAGGATCTCCTCTCCCATCATCTTTGTTTTCGCCTGCCATGAGAGGTCGCTTGGGCGTGTGAGAGATTTTTTCCTCAAGAGAAACAAACTCGAGACTTAATTCTTTGTACCCTGATCTCGTCGGGGACATCCATTAAGAACGACAAGGAGTAGACCGCTCTAATACCACTGATCTAGATTTTATGAGCAGAACAAAATGGATACAGATTATTATTATGCTTAACATATAATAACAGAGATACAATAAAACTGGCTTCTATTCAATAAGGAAATATGTTGAAATTGTAAAATGTAGCAGAAAACAAGCTTGCTATAATGGCGGTGGCTTATCTCTGAGAAGAGATGGGACGATTGTGCTCATTTAAAATAAGATGAGTACAATGAGTCTCTAAAATACTTTTTACAATAAACATGAATGCCAAAACCCTAGACATCCAAAAACCTAACCCTAAGAGATGAAGTGCTAAAAGTCATGCGGGCCCCGTTGGGGTAAGCTAGTACATCAACTTCCTAGGGTCGTAACTTTTGCATATGATCTTCGTTTTAGGCGCACAATAGCCCGTTGGAAAGGTCTATTCGAGGATCGCACATGTTGTCTTCAAAATCTTACTGCAATTATAATCTAACTATGGTGAGCCCTAAAAACATTGTTTAGGGCCTCAAAATAGCCCTGGAAGTCGGGGACCCGAAAACTAGGAAAAAACTGCCAAATTGGAAAACTGCCAAAATGAACTAGTTGGAATAGGTGGGAGGCCACATCCATCTGGATAAATGCCAGAAGCCGTTCAAGAGGATTGGTCATTGGGTGGAACTCAAGACCTGTCAAAGTGAAAAACTCTTGGGGATTCAAGTCAGGAGTAGGAATGAAGGTTTGCATGGCATACTTGGGAACGACTTTCTCAATCTTAAATGTTTATGGGTCGTATGCTGACCGAAATCCTTTTTTGGAGGCTCTCCTTCAAAAATATTTCATTCGGAATGAAGCCCTTATTATGGGAGGAGACCTAAATTTTTCTTTGGGACCTGTTGAAGTTTGGAGACCCATAGCTAGATTTGATCCTCTATCTGATTTCTTCAGACACTTCTCAGAGGAGAAGTGTCTCACAGATCTAGATACAGTAAAATTGATTCCTACTTGAAGAAACAAAAGAACATGGGAAGATAAAATTAAGAAAATAATCAATTGTTTTTTGATATCTGATAAGCTATTGGAGATATCTTTTCGCTTTCAGCAGTGGGTAGGATCTGGTGGTGAATTAGACCACTCCCTAATTTTTTTATAGGTAGTTGGTGGGATAAATAAGTTGGCAAACCCTTTCAATTTTAACTAGGCATGTATTAAAGAGAAGAGCTTCACCTCCCTAGTTAAGGGTGAATGGGTGGCCTATGACCCACAATCTGGGGAGAATGCAGCAATACAGTTTGTGGTGAACCTTAAAAGAGTTAAGAAGGCAATTGTGATCTAGGCACATAATAAGAGGATAAGGGATGAACGAGACCTTATTTCCACAGAGTCAGCTCTCCAAGACATCCATGTTTTTGAAGGGGGAGGTTACTTATCCCAAGGATCCAAATAGGGTCTACTCACTCTAGAAAAGAAAAGAAGAAGTCTCCGGGAAGAAAGGAAAGAAACATGGTGCCAAAAAAGTAGGGCCATCTGGTTAGAAAGTGGAGACAAAAATAGTAAATTTTTCCAGGCTTATGCGAACGGTAGGAAAATCTTCAATATTATTTAGACTCTTATTGATAATTCAGGGAGAAATATTTCCTCCTTTGACCGGCTGGCTCAAATTGGGAAGAGTCATTTCCAAATCCTTTTTCGGGTAGATAACCGAGAGTATATAGCAGATATTATTAGGTTGGCCCAATATTATTAGGTTGGCCCAATACTTTCCAAGTTTTTTAAACGAGGAAGACAACATGCTCTTAATGGAGGAAGTTTTAGGAGCTGATCTACAAGAATTTTTGCATAGTTTTCAGAAGAAAAAATCCTTGGGCCTAATGGTTGGTTAGTGGAATTTTTCCTAGGTTTCTATGAACTCATTGGTAAGGCCATATTGCAAGTGGTGGAGAAAACTTGTAAAGAATCTCATATGCATGCCCCCATTAACTCTACCTTCGTTGCTTTGATCCCAAAATCTGACTCTCCACTTTCTTTGGATGAATTCAAATTGATTTCTCTTTGCAATTGAATCTATAAAGTGGTGGAAAAAGTGATTGCAAGGAGAATAAAATCTATCCTCTCAGCCTCGGTTTCAAGAGAACAATTTTGTTTCCTTGAAGGAAGATAGATCCATGAAGCCATTGGGGTGGCTCAGGAAGACATTCATACTATTGAGGCCTAGAAACCCAAAGGAGTAGTTATGAAGATAGATCTATCCAAATCATATGATAGTGTCAGTCGGTTATATCAACCTCCTTCTTACTCATTTAGGATTTGAAGCTCCCTTCATGAATTGGGAAATGAGTTGTATCACTACAACGTCCTTTACAGTCCTCATCAATGTTTTGACCTCCCCTTTCTTTCATGCAGATCAAGGACTCAGACAAGGATGTCCTTTATCCCCTCTACTCTTTCTCTTGGTTTTTGAAGGCCTCAACAAAGCGATGACAGATCCAAAGGTTAAAGGTGAGTTCCATGGAATCTCAATATCCCCCATGCTTAAGTTAACTCACCTCCTTTTTGTGGATGATGTTCTGCTCTTTTTTAATGGTCAGAGAACTGATGTCGATAGAATGGTTTCCATTTTGGATCTCTTTGGCTGGGCGACGAGAATGATAATCAAAGCAAATAAATCTACCCTATTGGTGCATAGCCTGGAGGCAGAAGAGGTGAATAATTATCATTCTCTTTTTCACTTATAAGTAAAGGATTTTGATTTTGGTTTTAAATATTTGGGTTTTCATCTTAAAACAAATTGATACAAGAAGGAAGATTGGTATTGGTCGATAGCTAAGCTGGAAAAACATTTAAAACTATGGATTTTTAGATGGTCGTCACGAGCAGGGTGACTGATCTTGGTAAAATCGGTCTTGGAAGTTATTCCATTTTACTAGATGTCCCTTGCATGGATTCCAGAAGGTGTGTTGGAGAGGGCTTGAAAAATATGCTTCAAATTCCTATGGGTAGGCTCACAATATCACTTTGTTCTTCCCTGGGTGAAATGGAGATCACCGGCTCTACCCAAATCGTTAGGTGGATGGGGTATGAAAAACATTTTCCTTTTTTCAAAAGTGTTGACTGCAAGATCATGTTAAGATGGATCATGATGGATAGCCTATGGATGCGAGTGATCATACATAAATATATCCATCCAGAGTCTTTAGAGGAATGGATTAGGAGACCTCTAAAGAGACGATCAATCTGCTCAATACTTTGGAAGACGGACACTCAGGATTTTGAAGTAGTAGGTGTTGGGCTCGCATGGCACATTGGGAATGGCTCAAAGATTCATTTGGGATTTGATACATGGCCAGGAAATGGAGAAAATCATTACCTACCCCCAGATTTGATACAACACCTCAATTTTGTGGGTCTTTTTTACTTAAATTAGATAGCAGATGTAGATCGTACTACAATTTGGAATCATGAATGGAAAGGCTACAACTAGGTGGTATTGGGGGAGCATTTTTCCACCCAGTGGGACAACTATATTCGAGCACTAAAAGCAGCACATATTTGTCTCATGAAAAGGAAGGTTGAATTGGTATGGCAACATGATCCACATGGGGTTTGTTAGCGATAAAAAATGCACTGGTATTTTTGAGTATTACCAGTGCATTAGCGATAAAAAATGCACTGGTATTTTTTTTTTTGAGTATCTCCTCAAGTTTCATTTAATATGCCCATTTCTAAATATGTTTGGCCAGTGTTTTGTCTCCAAATCTCTGTAGACCAAGCTTCCATTGATTGCTCTAACCTGCATTCCAAAACTTTGTCAGTGCCTCCTAAACCCTAGTTTTTGTGGTTTCTTCCTAAACTATCCTAAACACCAAGCCACACTAATCTCCTACATATCTCATCAATTCTATGAACAATAAGTCTTGAATTCAAATCGCAACAGTCCAACCAACATCAACCCAACGCAATTTCCAAGTTTCATAGCCATTCACACCTCATTGATTTAATGATGTGTATGTTGGAATATCTAAAGTTCATCACCTATAATCCCGATATATATGGGATTCTATTCATCAAATAAATGAAAAGAAACGCTCAGACACATGCCAGGTCAACAAGCTAGGAGCAAGCATCGAGTCCATATGTCACAACAATACTCAAAACAAACCAAACAGCTGAGCGTTAGTGCCAAGTTTCAGGGGATCAAAGGGTTTGAGATTCAAGCACTAATCAAGTCAGATTACAAGTGTTAATGGTTTGATTGTTAATCATCAAAGTTTAAGTTGCAGGGTTTCAAACTTATTATCAACAGATCAGATCATCCAGGGAAGAAGTCATTTGAGGTAAAATAATATGAACACCAGGTGTTCTCATATCTACAAAGGACATACTTGCATTTATCTTCTCTATGTTTTGCCATCACTGAGAATCATCCAGAATCAATACCTGCTCCTCTTTCTGCACTTCAACATTTTTCAAAGAATAGAAGAAAATCGTGTTGTTTTCCTCCTAATCTGACATATGTTTTTGGCATCATTAAAAATAGACTTAAAAGAAAGATCATGGTTAACATGAAGCTACCTTATATGCATTCAATGTTCTTCTCCTGCGTGATGACATCTAGGCAACTGATTTGATAGGAAGGTTTTCTACAGAGGAAGATGTCCATGCTCTCCCTGCTCGACTAAAAACCTATGTGACTTCATACATAGCAAAATCTTTAAGTGTCTACAGAGTAGTTTGTGCTATGTTGTTGTTAACAGATTTGGAGCTGAATCTTGTCTTAGAAATAAAGATGACATCAGATCTGTCTTCGCAGAAACCAATAGAGCAAATTCTGGAGAGTTTGCAAATGCAAAGCTTGGTCGTAATGTAGAATATATTGGCTTTGGAGATGAAGGCAACAAATATGTTTTTTGCAGATTGTCAAAGTTGTCAAAACCTTTTTCAATAGATTTTACAGAACCGAGATACATGTGCAGCATCCTTTCAAGCTCTCACACTTGTTTTATAATCTTAAGTTGCTGAAGGTTCCAAGGAATCAACTATTATATCTGCAATTAAAAATTGAAAGAAGTTGCCATATAAATTATATTCTGGGAACAGAGCAGAGGCAACTGACAACCTTGCTGATCATCCAGACCCTGCTCGGGCTCTAGAGGCCCCAAGGAACAACATTGAATATCAGCAAGATGAGAGAACCTGCATTTCTAGATTAATTATGTGTAGCATTAAGAGGAACCTGAGCGAATTGCAATGTCGCTGCCATCATCACCAAAAGAACCATGAACACTCAGCAAAGCATTAAGTTAATCAATTTTTGCAATTTTGAAGTTTTGGACAAAGCTAGGATTTCGGTGGTTTAGGCGAACAGGATGACTGATCATTAACCATCGAAAGTAGAGCTTTTCGGTGGTTAATACACCCAGAATTCCTCTGTGTTAACCACCAAAACCTGTCACTGGCCAGAGAAAGCTAAATTTTGCACAGATCGAGGTTTTACTAATCCGAATCATTTGAAAACACTTGTAATGGATAGATGTTGAATTATAGAGTCAAATTCAAGATCCATTTTTGGTGTATAAGGTTTAGAAAAGGTATCCAAGTTGGTTTTGGTACCTATTTTGGTGGCAACAAATTAGGATTTTTGCACAACTCAGCAAATTCAAATTCTATCTCTTAGAAGAGTCATCAATCAGCCTTGGAAGGCTATTCTGCACTGCACAAGGACTCTACATCATCTGAAGACTTAAAGAACAATTGAGAAGTTTAATTGATCTAGTTTACTGAGGCCAATATTCGATTTTCTATATTTGGAAAGATTTGATCCAGTAATCTAGGATCTGAAAACTGTTTTGTAAAAGGCTATAAAGCCGAAAACTTTTGAAGAACTGGGGGTTCGATTTTGAGTTCTATATTCT
>ML782010.1:471474-484730 GCA_009831015.1 Picea engelmannii | reverse complement strand
AGATTAAGATATTCATCTTGATCCAAACCCACACCTATTATTGAGAAAAT
Source organism: Picea engelmannii (assembly GCA_009831015.1). Taxonomy (NCBI): domain Eukaryota; kingdom Viridiplantae; phylum Streptophyta; class Pinopsida; order Pinales; family Pinaceae; genus Picea; species Picea engelmannii. The sequence goes on along the minus strand of ML782010.1, from coordinate 484,680 downwards.
AGTTTCCAAAAAGATTAAGTTACCATGCATCTCTGACTTACAGCCTAGGAGAGTTTCTTGGAGTGATAACAAGGTTTATACTCCAAAACTAGGCTACATCCAATTAAATATTGATCTACACCTTCGGGAGCCCTCCTGGTGGTGGAAAGGAATTTGGAAGTTTAAATGCCCCGTTAAATCTCTCATCTTTATGTGGTGTATGATAGTAAACAAAGTATCTACATGGAATTCTATGAAAAGAAGACAACTTGAGGGGTCGAGATGGTGCCCTCTATGCAAAGCCAATGAAGAAACTATCCTCCACCTTTTTCTTCATTGCCCTTGTGTTCACCAAATTTGGTAGGAGTGTTCCTTGAAATTGGATCATCCATGTAATTAGCAGGGTCAATCGGTGGAGGAGGCATGGAAGGTTTGGGTATCGGATTCATCTTACTGAAATATAAAGGCTTTACCTATGATAGTAAGCTGGGGTGTTTGGTTGTCTCGTAACCATTATATTTTCAAGGACAAAACCTTGGTTCTTGATATCATTGCAACTCAAGGCCTGAGCATATTCTCCCACTTTACTCGGGAAAAAGATTCGAGCCCACCCTGAATAATTCAGGAATAGGTAATAGATCATTCTAAGCCTTAGGCTTTCTTCGACAGGGCCTCACAACAAAATAACCCTGTGTGTGGGGGGTGCACTTCTCTTCCTCAATGAAAATCTTGTCTACAAATTAAAAATGGGATTGGGCCTAAGAACAAACAATTTTTCTAAGCTTATGTCACTGAAACTCCTATTACTATTTGCAGGGGAAAAAGGAGTACATTCCATCCATATTTTTGGTGGCTCTTTGAATGCCATAAGTTAGGTTCGAAAATCTAAAAAATGTAACAATATACAACTTCTACCTTTGCTTGAGGAAATCTTCAAATACCTGGGCAATTTTGAACCCTTCTGTATTGGTCATGCCTACAAGGAGCTCAACATGGAGGCAAATTCATTATCTAAAGCAGGTCTTCAACTAGGCAAGCGACAATGGATGATTATTGAAGATATTTGAAGGGAGCAATATGAGTACTACCATCGCCCTTTCATCGATGACCAGATCTCAGATACTGCCACTACATAACAATTTGTCTGGTTTATTTAGCTACACTTGTCTGCACAAGGTTTATTTTGGCTCCATATGATGGAAATATCAACTCATCCTTTTTGTATAACACTCGGATAACCCTGATTTTGGTCTATTTTTGTTACATTTTTTAGTCACTTGCATGCAGTCTTTCATAGAAATAATTTTGTAACCACTATCTAGGTTCATTGTGCTCTATATTTTAGTATCCCGAGTAGCTAAATACATGGTCACATGTATTTTGAGGAAAATATATGAAATGATCTTACTCAAGCATTTTCAGATTATGCTTGGCTAAAGAAAAATAATGTCACCCTATGTTTATAGCCATCAAAAATAAAATCCAAACTCACAAGTATTGATTACAAGTGCTTAGGCTAGTCTTTTTTACAATTAAAAGCTTGCTGGAAAATTAATTTAAATATGATTTTTTGAATAAAATAGTTGTTGAAATAAATGTAGAGACAGAAGTAAAGACACAAAGATGATAATCAAGATATATGAGACATAAATCAATCCTTTATTCCATTCCAATTCACCAAAGAGTCATTCCTTTTACAAAATTTCATGCATAAATTTCGGACCAAAGTCAAATTTAGACATCCCCGATGGAACATACAAAAGGACCTCTGATAGAAAATACAAAAACTGAACTCTAAAAGTTGGATCAACTTGCCACAGATTGTTTCCCACTCGACTCTGCACAATAGCCTTTGTCAGTCATGAAAACTAATTCACAAACAAACAAGTCTATATAGACTATCAAAGATAGATCAACACCTCTAAAAAGCAAGTGTCTGAATGATGTAATTCAACCCTAAATCTTGTTGTCTACAATAAGACCCTGCTATCATAAAAAAGAATTAGGCTGTGATAAATTAAGGAATGAATGAAAACTGAACTATCTCAACATAAAGTCAAGAGCAAACCTTAGTATGCTTCTCCTTCTATCCTCCTCTTGTTCCTCCCTTTCCTTTTGCCTTTAAGCAAATCAAAATTGGTTGAGGTAGTTGAACTAACTAATTATTTAAGTTAACTAAAGACTCAACCAACTTTTTAGTTAGGGGGAAAGTAAAAATCATAATAAGGGTTATAAATAAATAATAACTAGTAGGTGGGACCCCTTGTGACTCCTTTTAGCTCATAACAATCATAACATAACTAGTTAATCAAGCAAAACACCCCTCCTTATGACTCCCATCATCACTTTAACATTTGACAATTTAGCTCATTGATATTTGAAATTATTTTCAAAAATATATTACTCATATATCCAAAGAAAACATGTTGTCCAAAACTTCTAAAGTCAGTTGTCATCAATAATAAATAACATAAAAGCTCAAAAACCACATTTCCCACTCTGAAATGCAATCTTTCTTTGATTGTTGCGGTCACCGTTCGATTTTTTTGAATTTGCCTTTGGTTGCAGTGATCCTTTAGGCCTAATCTCACTGATCATGTGAGAACAATCATTACTCAAATGCATCTGGGAAGACACAGATTTATGAGAGCCATTGGAGGGTGAGAAAGGGGCAGTAGTGGCTTTTCCTTTGTCAAGGGCATGGTGGGCTTCAATTTTGAACCTTTTGCTAGCATGAGAGGACTTAACTGGCGAGTGGATAGGTGCAACTTGGGAATTCTAGTTAACAGGCGAGGGAGTAGGTAAGAACAAATTGGGCCAGCCACGATGTTGGGAGACTACTGGGTGGACAATCTCTTGCCATCTGTTGTTTTTGAGAACCTTGTGTTACAATGAGACATGAGGGGGCACGTGAATACCAGGGGCTTGTGGAGCTTGGAAAGGAGGCCTTTCAGGCCTAGGTTGGACCACTCCTTGCCCAATCCAATTGAAAAATCCAGCATGAAACAACTGGACGAACTCTTGCGAGTCGACATCAAAGTGTATGGAGAACCTTGGCCATCTTTGGCCTCTATTCCGATTACCTCTCCCTTGGTTGCCTCTGCCATGGCTACCTCGACTGAAAAAACTCATTCTTGCATGCATGATTGATTAACAAATAGTCCTTTTAACAACCATACATGACAACCCTTTAAAAATATGAAATAGATTTTGGATCAACAACATATCAGACTCATGCAATCCAATCCATATAAATTGTTTAATTGTTGTCAATGAGCAGAGGGTGAACAAAAGGTTCTGGGATATGCGAGGGGTTTGTATTGGGCAGAAAATGATAAAATGAGAGGAAAACGAACCTTGGTTACTGCTCAAAGACAACAAACAATCAACTATAATGTAACCAAAGAATCATAAAACTGTGTTCCAATCAAGAAGCCGTGATTTCAAACTGTTTCAATATGGAATTCTCTTAACTGTAATTAAATTTTAAGAAGAGGGAGTGAAAAATGGATGTGGAAAGGCGAGGGGGGTGTAATTAGCGAAAAACAAAATAGTGATAGGGAAAGAGAGCAGGTACTGTTCATTGAATTAATTAAGTCATCCATAAAACCATTCGGTGAAAGGAAATAACACCAGCCAAATGACCATTGTGACCCAAAAAACAATTACTGTGCACAGTTCAAATAATTATGTGCATTAACTTGCTCACAATGTCATCAAACCAGACAATATGCATTCCACAACAACCTGTAGGGGAACTCTGTTTCTTCTCACTTATCCATTAATATTTTAAAACACTTCCCAAATGAATAAACAATAAACTATTTCCACTCTGTTCAGTATCAAAATCAACCACTGCCCACGAATTATTTCAATCATCAAATACAAACTCAAAGGTCGTGCTCGATTCTGCCTTTTAATTCATTTAATAATTAAATTGCAATGAGGTTATACTGTCACGGACCATGTGCCTGTTTCTGCTATGAAACATGATATTCATCAATACACATAATGGACAACCAAAACAACCATCAATATTTTAAATGCAAATATCTTGACTTGCCATTTAAACTCACAGACAACCATCACCATTCAACACATACTATGTTGTGGAATACACAGACATCCGACAAAAACGCAAGAGCATTTCCATGACTGTACAGGTTCAATCACTCTGAATATAAACATCCACAATGATGGGTTGTCAATCCAATACAACGAGGCAACAATAGCATGCCCGATCTCATAACACAAGTTGATCAAATTGCAACAAAGCCATGTTTAAAAACCTGTGACTTTCTCTAATGGCGCAATCAAATAATATTGATAACAAATACAATGGATAGCCATGCCATAATTACCACGATTGCAACATTCCCATTTGACAATTTTAAAACACACAATCATATTAATTATTAACTCAACCTATCGTGTTGTAGGAGTGCGAGACATACCCATGCATCATACACGAAGCAATGTTGTGTCTTAATTAATCAAAACAATGTTGGGTTATCAATTCAATGATCACAAGAACAACGATTGTGTATTTGATTTAACAATCATCCAATTAACCATGCTGAGCTTATCCATTAAATTATAATAACAAATGTAGTGACTAGATACCAAAACCAACACCACTGTCAACATAATCAACAGAGACGAGCCAGAAATCGAATGCTATCAACCATACACCAGCAACTCAAAACAGTATCCTCGACGGCCATAATGGTTTCCTATATCAAAACCCGGGCTTGAGAAAACGAGGGTTTGCTCTGTGGACCAACACAAGATACATGGAGTCGACTCCCATTATGGGGTGAGAACCTCTGAGACCAATGGTGCACACACATGTTATACCACAAATAACTTCACAGACAAAGTGATAATCCCTTGATAGGGGAGATTATGAACAAAGAATCAAGGCTTCATTTTGATCCTGTAACAACCATTAGAACGCGCAAGGTATAACCCTCATGGGTTTCCCAATCAACCCGAGAATGCTGAGATAGGACGGGGCCAAGAAATAACAATCACCTTAAGCAAGCCCTTTGGAAAATGGCCATCACAACCCACTGTGCAACATTAGTAACATGAACGAACTCATACCCAAGTGAAGCAAAGCGTAGTGACACAAGGTGTTCGAATCCCCATAACAACAAAAGACTGGGTATGGAATACGAAGGCGTGGAGACAGCCAACCACTCTAGACGAGACGGAACCATTCTACTAAAACCAACAAGGATGACAAAGAGCCTTTATGGCTGCCAACACTCAGAACGGCCAATAAGTTTGTGACTTCAAACTTTATTGCAATGAAAACCACCAACGATTCATTCTGGAAAATATCACCAATTAACACAGTTTCTCGAATCAAGGAAAGCACAAACCCATACATACCGAGCCACTATCTATTTCATAGCCAGAGCAAATTCATGGATGGCCAAAAAGACATACCTGTAACCAAGAGCACCTTAAAAACGCGAGTTGGTTGAGCGGTTCTCCTTCTGCTTGAAAGTCGGAGCCTAACCACAACAAACACGATTGAACAATAGCCCGACTAGGGTGGTGGCTAGTGGAAAGAGTAAGGGTGATGTGTAGTAAATGCACATCACCTCCACCCCCAATCAATTAATTCCTTAGTACACGCCTACCAGCTTCCCATTAACTCATTCAATTGAACCATGTATCGAAACCATCACCCATTAATTACCAATAGAGTGACCCATATCACATTTATACAATTCCAACTTATGCCATAACACATATCAACCATGTTCCATATAACTCAACAAATCACATAACTACCACCTCATTGATAGGATTAACAACGACCATTTAAATTTCAATGCATGTAGCATAAGAGCATAATTCGATCTCTTTCTTTTGCATTTTGCTTAGGTTGCTTTTATTTCTTTTCAATTTCTCTTATGTGTTGTTGCTAACATGTTTATTCTGCAGGTGCCACAGTAAGGAATCCATGAACATACAACAATGCTAACAATAGATAACATAGGCCATCGTAACATGGAATTAGAGCTTAGAGGAGGAGAAACAACACATAACATGCCTTATCCATCATTCAATTGTCGCAATTAGAACCAACACATAATAAGCCCAATCCATCACCAATAAAAACAAGATCTCATCAACCATGTAAGCAGTTTCGAACAGTGGCACAAACATCAAATAATAGCCAGATATTATCTCCCAATCTACAAGGGGGTCCCACCTACTAGCATTATTTATATTGTTAACTTATAATAATAGGCTTTAGCAATGCTTTGCAGCGAAAAAAACTCGTTGCGATTTTGATCGTCAACAAACCGACGACTCCACAGAGAAATTTGTTTTCAATAGATTTAGAACTCAAAACTCATGGTTTCACAGACCAAGAACAACAGGTTAGGAAGATATATCCAGGAAGATTATGCAACATGGGGAAGTGAGTGGATTTAATGGACAAATGACCAGGAATTTGGGAATAACTCATGAGAAGTGTTAAGTATGAGGGGTTTTACCACTGTATGCATAATCATTCAACCAGAATCTACTCTTTACTTCAAGGAGAAAAATTACGGATTTTGCTCTTTAAAATCTCAAATGGATGAAGAAATGGCAAGAAGAAGCGGGAAACAACCAATTCTTTACAAGACAACAATGAAAGCATATAACAAATTCAAGTATGCTTCAAGGGAAACATTGTAACAATTGTGTAAGCTTGATTGTTATTTACTAACAATGCTTTCCAGGAGTGTCACTATGGTAGAACTGATCCAATCATCTTATTTGACCAAATTAACTAGAAGATGGTAGGAAACAAAATCATGACAGAAGTAAAATTGCAAAAATTAAAACAACGACAATAAAATGACAGATATGTAAGAGCAATAGGAAAACTTAAAACAAATAGTAGAAGTCAAACTATTGTAAGGCAGAAAAGAAAATAACACAAAAAAGAAAGCGGATCTAGGTTACTAGTATACAGAAAATCCAAACAACATTATAACTTTTCATGTTGGTCCCTCACAATGTTTCAAGCGAGAACCGTTAGTGTTGTAGGAAAACAATTGCTCCTGTAAATCCTTTAGAAAGTAAGAGTTAGTGTCCAGGACAAAAGCAATTTCGAAAGGACCCATAAATAACACTTGGAACTCCGAGGTAATTATCATCCTTTTAATGAATATGATTAGATCATCAAGGTAGATGTGGATGTTGATCAATTCATCAAGAGTTGTGTGTATAGGTCTTTTAAAAGCGGTACTTGCATCAGGTAAGCCAGAAAACAGGCATTTATAAGACATGGTAACCCAATTAGTGATAAGAGTGGTTTTGTGAACATTTGTCCCTTTTACCTTGATTTTCTTGTAACCCCAAAAAATGTCAAGTAAGGGCCTCATCTGTGACCTTACAACCTGCTGCAGAATCATTTCCATATTGAGAGGAGGAAAATAATTTCTCATAATAGCTTGAATTAAAGTGCAAAAATGAATACAGTTTCTAATATGATCAGTGATCTTCGAAACGAGTATCCAATTGGAAACCCATTCAGAATAGATTGGAAAAATAATCCCAGCCTTTAAGAAATTTTCCAACTCCTTTTGAAAAGTTGCTTAAAATGCAGAGTTAATAGGCCCTTGTTTTTGCCTAGCTGGTTTCATGCCTTCCTTGATGGGGATAGCATGTCGTATAAGACCAGGATCAAAACCACGAAGATCCTCATAGGACCAAGCAAAAACATTTTGAAATCCACCAAGCAGCTTGGCAAACTTCGTTTCTTCTTTATCAAAACATTGGGTACTTATTTTAACATTCTTTGAAGATTCGAGTGCCCCAATATTCCAAGAGATTGTTTCACCCACCTTCCTTCTCGACCCCTCTTATCTCTTTTTCTCTTTATTGCCTACATCACTCGATGAAAACAAACTCTCAAGAGGAGTCAAGCCCTTGGGAATTTTGTTGTTTTCTATGGATGTCATTTCCTTGGGATTAAGAGGTTCATCTGGAATGAAAGCACAAATGATCTCATCATTAGGGAAGACCTGCTAAGATTCTACATTGTCTGGGATATGTGAACGATATAGATATTGAAAAGAACAATCAGGCCTATGAGGCAAAGGTTGTTGATTAGGAGAAGCTGCAAAGACAACTAACCGATCAACCATCGAATTCAACTCCTTCTTAACATGAGTGATGTTGAAAGATAAAAGGTTCGAGATAAGCGCCCAAACAATTTGGGTGTATCGTTCCATCATTTTGTTGCTAGGAGAGCATACCTTACGTATCAGATTCAAAACAAGCTCAGAATATCCAAAAAATGAAAGGTGACTACAACCAAGATTAAGGGCACTTTCAATGCCTAATAATAAAGCTTCGAATTCAGTGACATTGTTTGTGCAAGCAAACTTCAACCTGTAAGACAAATTATGAATTTTCCCTACAGGGGAAACCAAGATAACGCCAGCCCCATTACCTTCATTAGAGCGTGAACCATCAAAGTGCATGTGCCACATATCATCATCTAAATCGATTTGTTCCAAAGGAATATTATCCTCCTCAACAAAGATGGAATACACTCCTAGGTCCTCTTCGATATAGTTTACACTAGATTGTGGAACATTCTCTATGTAGGGTGAAATCCTTTCCTCTCTAAGGACTATAATGTTCTTACCATTCCGAGGCACGGATAAATGCATCCCATCAAGTGAGAGGTATCCACCTGTTAATTGAGTAATTGCTTACAGGCATATCAATTACTTGAATGCTGAGGGTTGTCCTTATTTCAGGATGAGCGCATAAAACTAAGGTCACATCCTTAATCTCGCCTATGGTTGTTTGTTGTAGACTATTATAGGAGAGAATTCTTCTAGCGTTTTCATTTGTACAAGACAAGCCTAGCTCTTCCATAATAATCTTCGACATCACACTTGGGCCCGAACCGCCATCAATGAGGCAACAATGGGCAATCTTATCCATAATCTTTACAGAAATATAAAAAAGGGGGATTTTTTATAGGGTATCTAAAGTTATGTACACCTACTTTATTTACAAATGAATCCTCTTCATTTACCTCTTCAGAAAGATTGGCTACAACATAATCTTTTCCTTCCATGAATTGTTTCAAATGCATCTATTGTTTAGGGAGGACAACCATGTCCAAAAGGGTTGCATCTGCTTTGATGTTGGCCAACTAGTTCAAGATATTTTATTTGGAAGAGGGGAGAGGATAAGTTGTTCCTTGACTGTCATGAACCTTAGGAACCTGAATAGTAGCAGCGGGTGAGGATGAGCTTGGGATAGAAGAATTGCGAGGAGGATCAAATTTGCCCTTGGGAGCATAGGCTTTGTTCCTACTATTGATGACCATGACATCTTCTGGCTCTGCAAAATCTAGGACAACGATAGTATCTTCTGGTCTCTTACCAAAGATCTTATCTTTGGCACTCTTCCTTACCTCACATGTGGCTTCCTCGTGGTGTTCCTCGCAGAAGTTACACTAGCTTCGAGGCAATATGGCTTTAGGCTAAAACTTGTTTTCAATTGGATTTCTAAGGGGGGGAGTAGAAGAAGATGATGCTCCAGGGGTGAGAGGTGAGACAGTCCCCCTTCGCTCGAATGCTATCATACGATTGTTCATATCTTGGACTAGCTATAAGAGAGCAGACATGTCTATCTGTCTAACTGATTCTCCATGGGGAATACCTGTTCTTTCAAGTTGTTCTTCATACTCTAAACAAGTATGCAGAGCGAAACCAAGATTATCAATGGCTTTTTCCTCAAGCCTATGATAGTATGGGGAAGGTAATGCATTGTAGCAATACATGAAAGCAGCTTGGTTCTGAGGTCGAATGAGTTTAGGGATCTGATTGTATAGCTTATTGAAATGTAAGTTGAAAGACTCGATGGTCTCACCATCATTATAGGTGATGTTATTGTATTCCCTTAACTTCTCGGCTAGGCTTTTAGATTGCCCATAAGTGGATCAAAACCAATAGATTAACTCCTCCCAAGTAGACAAAATCTTAGGAGGAAGGTGAAAGAAATTGGCCACAACGTTTCCTTCCAAGGAATTGATGAACAAGCGCACATAAGTATCATTGTCATTGGATCATATGTTATGACAAGCATTAGAAAATGCCACCAAGTGTTCGTTTGTAGTGACAATGTTATTTCCTGAAAACCTGGGAAGATGCTATTTAAATTTAGGAAGTGGACGAGCAACAGGTGCTAGGTTAAGAGGAGAGGACACATGCCATGGTGTGGTTGTCGCATCTTCTTCAAACTGAAAAATCCCATACTTTTTAATGACTTTGGTGGGGTTTGTGGTAGATTGGACAGTGATATGGTGGCTACATAAGCTACCAATCACTGACGAAGATGAACCCTGAGAGGAGGAAGCACTTCCTGTGCCATCGGAGCCACCACTAGATGCCATCTTGTGGATGATAGATGAGGGAAAGAAAGACGAACTGGATGAATCAGACAAGGTTCTCCTTAGAGCACTTTGTTGGGTGGATAACACATTGTTCCTTCTTCCTATTTCAACAATATGATTAATTTTAGGTGATAAGCCTCTTCTTCTTCTAGAAGCACAAGAGTCAAAGGACATGAAAGAAATGCAAAAACTGAAGAAACAAGAAGGTTACTGTTGATTTCTAGGCTGTCTGCGTCTAGCTTCCCGACGTTCTTGGGCACTAATATTTCATTCAATTGCTGCCCAAGAATGATTAAGCTCAACACGAGTATTGGCAGTGTCTAAAATGGTCTTAAAAAGATTCAAAGCAATGATGGTCTGATCTTGAAGACCGGGCTCAATATTGGGCTACCTTGTAACAAGTACAGTCACTAAGAAATAAAACAATCAAAGAATCAATATCATAAAAGATAGATGTATCGATGAAAATTGAGTATAAAAATTAACCAGAGAGATATTGAAGATCTCCCCAGTATGGTCACCAAATAAATGTTGAGGAAAATATATGAAATGATCTTACTCAACCTTTTTCAGATTCTGCTTGGCTAAAGCAAAATAGATGGGAATGTCACCCTATGTTTAAAGCCATCAAAAATAAATTCCTAACTCACAAGTATTGATTACAAGTGCTTAAGCTAGTCTTTTTTACAATTAAAATCTTGCTGGAAAATTCATTTAAATATAATTTTCTGAATAAAATAGTTGTTGAAATAAATGTAGAGACAGAAGTAAAGACACCAAGATGATAATCAAGATAGATGAGACATAAAACAATCCTTTATTTCATTCCAATTCACCAAAGAGTCATTCCTTTTACAAAATTTCATGCAGAAATTTCGGACCAAAGTCAAATTTAGACATCCCCGATGGAACATACAAAAGGACCTCTGACAGAAAATAAAAAAAATTGAACTTTAAAAGTTGGATCGACTTGCCACAGATTGTTGCCTACCTGACTCTCCACAATAGCCTTTGTCAGTCATGGAAACTAATTCACAAACAAACAAGTCTACACAAACTATCAAAGATAGATCAACACCTTTGAAAAACAAGTCTCTGAATGATGTAATTCGGACCTGAATCTTGTTGTCTACAATAAAACCCTAGTATCATAAAAAAGAATTGGGCTGTGATAAATTAAGGAATGAATGAAAATTGAACTATCTCAACATAAACTCAAGAGAAAACCTTAGTATGCTTCTCCTTCTATCCTCCTCTTGTTTCTCCCTTTCCTTTTGCCTTTAAGCAAATCAGAATTGGTTGAGGTAGTTGAACTAACTCATTAGTTAAGTTAACTAAAGACTCAACCAACTTTTTAGTTAGGGGGAAAAATAATAATCGTAATAAGGGTTATAAATAAATAATAACTAGTAGGTGGGACCCCTTGTGACTCCCTTTAGCTCATAACAATCATAACATAACTAGTTAATCAAGCAAAACACCCCTCCTTGTGACTCCCATCATCACTTTAACATTTGACAATTTAGCTCATTGATATTTGAAATTATTTTCAAAAATATATTACTCATATATCCAAAGAAAACATGTTGTCCAAAACTTCTGAAGTCAACTGTCATCAATAATAAATAACATAAAATCTCAAAAACCATATTTCCCACTCTGAAATGCAATCTTTCCTTGATTGTTGCTGTCACTCTTCAATTTTTCTGAATTTTCCTTTGGCTGCGCTGAGCCTTTAGTCCTAATCTCGTTGATCACGTGAGAACAATCATCCCTCAAATGCATCCGGGAAGACATAGATTTTTCAGAGCCATTGGAGGGTGAGGAAGGGGCAACAATGGATTTTCCTTTATCAAGGGCATGGTGGGCTTCGATTTTGAACCTTTTGCTAGCATGAGAGGACTGAACTAGCGAGTGGACAGGTGCAGCTTGGGCAATCTGGTTAACAAGCGAGGGAGCAGGTAAGGACAAATTGGGCCAGCCATGATGTTGGGAGACTGTTGGGTAGACAATCTCTTTCCATTCGTCATCTTCGGAAACCTTGGTTGCAATGAGACATGAGGGGGCACGGGAATACCGGGGGTTTGTGGAGCTTGGAAAGGAGGCCTTTTAGGCCTAGGTTGGACCACTCCTTACCCAATCCAATTGAAAAATCCGGCTTGAAATAACTGGCCTAACTCTTGCGAGTCAATATCAAAGTGTATGGAGAACCTTGGCCTTCTTGGGCCACTGTTCCAATTACCTCTCCCTCGGTTGCCTCTGCCATGGCTACCTCAGCTAAAAAAACTAATTCCTGCATGTGTGATTGATTAGGAAATAGTCCTTTTAACAACCATACATGACAACTCTTTAAAAATATGAAACAGATTTTGGCTCAACAACATATTAGATTCATGCAGTCCAATCCATATAAATTGTTTAACTGTTGTCAATGAGCAGGGGGTGAACAAAAGGTTCTGGGATATGCGAGGGGTTTGTATTGAGCAAAAAATGATAAAATGAGAGGGAAAAGAACCATGGTTATTGCTCAAATACATCAAACAATCAACTATAATGTAACCAAAGAATCATAAAATTGTGTTCCAATCAAGAAGTTGTGATTTGAAACTGTTTCAATATGGAATCCTCTTAATTGTAATTAAATTTTAAGAACAAGGAGTGAAAAGTGGATGTGGGAAGGTGAGGGGGGTGTAATTAGCAAAAAGAGAAATAGTGGTAGGGAAAGAGAGTGGGTATTGTTCATAAAATTAATTAAGTCATCCATAAAAGCATTCTATGAAAGGAAATAACACCAG
>ML782010.1:439639-455105 GCA_009831015.1 Picea engelmannii | reverse complement strand
AACTGGCGATATTTCCCAATAGCCACACAAAATCCAATCAAGGTGCAATTGCAGCCCATAATTGCCACCTAGGTAGATGTCCTAAAATTTGGTCACTAGGTACCTCGGTCAAAGTGCGACATTTAGATTTTCGGCCTAAGAAATGGGTCACGGGTTGGATCCCGTCCAAGAGGTGGGTGCCTCAAGGGGGGACACACAGAACAACCGGACCTTGGCCTTCAACCCTTCACAGGTATCTCCCTGCCTTATGGTGTTAGGAACACTTGACTTGGAGTATTTACAGTTCCCTATTTGACAACTTCTATTGTTTTCACAATGTGAAAACCAGATAATGGGGAGTTATTTGGATGCCTATCCCCGAAATTCTACCTAGACTAAAAAATTTCTTTTGGCACCTCCTGTGGAGGAAAACTTAGTGAGTTTTTTAGAAAATTTTTAGATGTGGTTGTTTTGAGAGATTGGGGGTGTGAGCCAATCTCGTTGAATTTAAATGGGAGTGGATAGTTTCGTCAAGGAAAGGGTGGGGTGTTCTGGGATCCCTTTGGAGGAAATTTACTTTGACCTCCACATTTCGAGATGAAAACTATGTGAGTGGTAAGTGACTTTTGTGTGTGAATGAGTGAAAGTGTGCCAATGTTTTAATGAATTAGGTGTCACCTTGCTACATGTGGACTTCGCTTGGTCGTTACAAGTGTTGATTACCTAATTAACTAAATGTCTTTGGTACAACCTTGCATAATTCAAAAGTCCCTAGGAAGTTAGAATGTGGACATGTGGGTCCTTTACTGTTCCTTTAACTTCCTATTGTGATTTAATCTAAGAAAGCTTTGCAACTATCCTAGATTGTGATCATGTGGGCATGTATGGGCCCATTACAAAAACCTTTAAACTTCCCTAATGATTTAATCTAAGAAAGTAAATTTCAACACTATCCTATCTTTGTAGCATGTGGGCATGTATGAACCCGTTACAATCTTGAGATGTGTTTGAAAAATAAACTAAGAGGAGTCCCGAGGGGGCTGTTGTCCTCTCCTAAAGGTTTTAATTTTTTTAAGGGAGATGAAATTGTCCTACAACCTTTTTCTGATTCTCAAGGTCGCTTTGAAGCGCGAGAGAAGAGCATACTAAACGATTGTTATCCAACTTCTGGTCCCAATGCAAGTTTTATGTGATTATAAATGATTACAACTTATACTTTTAGTCAAAGCAAGCCATCCATGTGGCAAAATGAAAAGAAAAGAGGAAATAATGATTTTAAACCCCCTAAGTGCCTATATGTTTGGACTAATCCCTTTATATGGAGAGGGAACTAAGTGTGGTACAGATTACAACATGCATGAAATCATTTTTAAGAAGGCTAGGGGCCTTCCCCAAATCAAAAAAAGGCTTACAATGTGTATTTTTCTGCACAGGTGCACGGGTCTCAGAGTAGACAGAGGCGCACTGAGCGCCTATGCGCAAACCGAAAAAGACTTTTGGGCACAGGTGCACAGAGGGCGTTGAACAACACAGTAATTTTGGTGCACGTGCGCACGATGTGCGACTGTGGGCCAATAAACCTGCGCACTCTTGTCACACGACCGTGAAGAAAATTCTGAATGGAATTCTCTCAATTCAGCTTTGAATTGGATGTTTTGCAGGCCGTCTTGGGCCGATTATGGTACCCGCAGGTTAAATAAACCAAAAGAAGAGCTAGAAAAAGCCAAATGGGGTAGGAAATTGATACCTTTCCCTAGTGGAGTCGCCAATCTGTTGCGCCTCTTTTGTCACCTAAATGAGAAAAACAAAGGTGCTTACAAGATTAGTTGGGTTATCTAAGCAAGACAACAGTAAAGGAAAGGGTTAGAAAAGAAACATGAAAGACTAAGCTAAGAATTAAACTAAGGAAGGAAAGAACAACTAAACTATTGAGCATAAGGACATAAGAACAATAAACCAATAAGATTCATGTCACCAATGGAAAGGATTGTATTAGTGAAAAAGAAAACACCAAGAAGAAAGAGGACTTTGGTTCCCTTCTTCCTCCAAGGGAGGGCTCTTGGACCCCCACAATTGAGCTATTCTTACAACTTTGAAACTTGAAAGAAATGGTGAAAGAATCCCAAGCTAATCCACTCAAAAGGTGAGATGGATTACCCAAATGTAATGATGCTAGTATACTCTTGATGAGAAAAGAGGATTCCCCAAGAGAATAGCAGCAGCATAACCTTGCAAATGAATTCCTTGAAAATGTAGTGCACCGATGGCCTTGTTTTATAACACCACTTTGAGGTATTGTCCAACTAGATTTTAGTGTGAAAAGGGGTTGTTTAGGGCATTTTTAGGTCTTTGACCAGCCACCCAGTCAGATCCAGCCGAGATTTGGATGTCAAATCAACTTGGAAGCTGAACCAAAAGTGGGTGGGAGGTCGACCAATCTCATAAATTCACCGTTTTCAGGTGTGCGCGGCTTTTAGCAACCACAGTCGCGCATCGTGCACTTTTCTTGCATTTCTGGATGGCGCATGTGCGCGCGAGCCCTGTGTAGTCATAGCGCACTTTGATTTTATCACTGGTTGTATAGTTTTGGACCTTTTGGAAATGTTTTTTTGGTAATTTTGATCCATGGGTGAACTCATAGCTGTTTGAAGGTGCCGTATTCCTGTAACCATTTGCAGACGAAATTTCAGTGATAACACCCTCTACGGAAGGATTTCTTGTTCCATGCCGACCACAATATAAATCCTTCTATGTTAGGGACCTCAGATTCCTCATGCTCCCAAGTTTCAACTAGAAATGTAATATCAATTTCACTTGGGATCCAACTTAATATAGGCCCTTTGTTCTAGGGAAAGCCTCAATAGTTCCAAGAGAGGATCCGAAGTGTCTCAAATTGCTATTGATTGTTATCCTTTTGGTCTCTATCCATAATAATAGCTTTTTGGTTCCTAATTATTGCCCATTTTCCTTTTTTTCTAGCTTCCTTTACCTTTTGAACCTCCTTCCTTAATTTAGCTTGATCTTCTGGAATGAGGTCTTCATTTATAAATATTTCAGACCCTTTAAAGCTCAAAGTTTTACCGAGTATGTCATATTTATGGGCATTATAGCTTACCATAACCTGAATCAATCTATCTTTATGTTCAATTATCTTGCTCAACCTTTTTGCTTCTATAAGGCTAGTTGTTTCAATTTACGATTTATTTTTTAGTTCCTCCTTGACTATTTCTAATGTGTCCTCATCTTTTTGATCTTTTATACAAAAAATTATGAGGTTCAAGGCTCTTTTTTGTTACGCTCGTGGTCTAGCTCTATGAGCTTATTCATTTCCTCTTTGATAGGTTTGATATCGAATTTGTTGTCCACACTATTTAGGGCCAAGTTGTTATTTAAATTTTCTTCTAGATCTTTAAGCTTGTCCGTAAGATTGCAATTTTCTTAGACCTTTTCTTCCTGCCTTGATTGTTTATGTTCGTGGTCTCATTTTTCTATTTCTTGTAATCTATCCTCCATTGTCTGTAGTTGAGTCTCAAACCCTAATAGTTTATTGTCTATCTGTGTCTGAATATCATCTTTTAAGGATCTAAAATTATTATCAAGCATTGCTTCTAACTCACTTTGATGTTTGGCTTCTCTCTCGTCTCTACGTTTTTCTAATGTTTCTATGTATTCGTGCAAACTATCTAGGGTTACTTTGCTAGGCCTTCCTTTGTTAGGTTTAGGTATTAATGTTGAATTACTCAGATTGAAAAGCAAAATAAATAAATAAGAAACTTGTGCACTTGATTCACGGTAGGGTTTGAATAGTCATGAACGAGATTTAGTCACATATTCACAGACATGCAGAATGTATTCATTACATCAATTCACTGCAATATGTGTGTGTGTGTGTGTGTGTGTGTGAGAGAGAGAGAGAGAGAGAGAGAGAGAGAGAGAGAGAGAGAGAGAGAGAGAGAGAGATGTAATTCCTCACCCTGCCCTCCAACCCTTATGTGAGATATTTCTCATGGCTCACAAAGAGAGAACATGTCACAAGGGGGATTTGAACTTGGATGGGGAGGATAATGATTCCTCCTTCCAACCATAAACCTAATTGACCTTTAAAAAATATTTGGAGAAAGATGAGATACAAAGATATGAAACCAAGGTTAGCGATATACCTATGAAAAACATGGAAAGAGTTGTATCTCTCAACAATTAAAGTTGAGAAAAATTAAGTAGTAAGCTGTAGTGAACTATACTCCAAGTAAATTCTCTTTTAAAATCCAACAAAAATCATGTGTACCTTTCCATCTATCTATATAACAAGAAAACAAGACAACAAGTCCTAAATGAAGCAAGATTAATAATAAGTTTTTCAATGAAATACAACATACGTATAGTCTTTATAATAATTATGATATCTCAAAATATGAAGATCTTTAAATGAGCAATAATAATAATAATTATATATCTTGTCAATTGGGTGTAGCTCAAATAGGTAAGAGGAAAGTTGTTATTCTATCTTGCTCGGGTTCAAATCCTACTTTGTGATATGCTTGCTCTCTTCATGAATAAATTGTTCGTTAAAGAATCCGATTTTCATTGGATACCATCTTTAACATGAGGGAAAGTACCAAATTTGTTTCCCCATAAAACACTTTATGCAAAAAAAAAAATCATATATCACATAATAAATTAAATAAGAGAAAATAAAAACAAATTCCATAATCAATTAACTAAAAAAAATATTTTTCCAACTCAAAATTGTCAAATAATATATATATATATATATATATATTATTTTAACTAAATTATTATTTTTAACTAATAGAAACATATTCTAAAGTACTAAAGACGAGAGCAATTATTCCTTCGAACTTATTAATCCATCACATTATGTATGGGATTCCTACACTCTACACTCTAACTCGCCAATTTTTTTGGTATAGATGATTGAACTTTTTTAGATAATGAATATTTTTCTTTGGTTTATAAAAGCTAAAAATTTATATGTATCTAAAAAATATATATCTATATTGTAAAGTATATGCACTAATTTCTATGATATTAATCTATATAATTAATTGCCAATAAATTGTCAAATAATATATATATATATATATATATATATTATTATTTTTAACTAATAGAAACATATTTTAAAGTACTAAAGACGAGAGCAATTATTCCTTCGAACTTATTAATCCATCACATTATGTATGGGATTCCTACACTCTAACTCGCCAATTTTTTGGTATAGATGATTGAACTTTTTTAGATAATGAATATTTTTCTTTGGTTTATAAAAGCTCAAAATTTATATGTATCTAAAAAATATATATCTATATTGTAAAGTATATGCACTAATTTCTATGATATTAATCTATATAATTAATTGCCAATGTAAGTATAATTGTTTATAATAATGAATTTGCACATAAATAAATAAAAAAGGGGTTTATAAGACAAAATACATGATAGTTTGATTGTTATATTGATAATTAAGAGAAGACATTATCGAGGCTTTTGAGTATGATAGTTTGGTTGTTGCATACAGTATGAGTGGGCCTAATGGTTAAGAACATGTGTTTCTTCCTAAAAGGTTAGATGTTCAAATTCAGTGGGGGGTATGGTATGTATATCTTCGTAGACTTTACCAGTAAAATCGTTGAGTGGATGTATATACTAGGTTCAAAAGCAAAAAGAGATAATTGATTCGATTTCCAGCAATTAACGCAGCCTGGCCTGCTCATCACCTTCAACGTTTTTTTCAATGAACAACCCTCTACATCGCATCTCCTCTCCACGATTTTCTCATAAATTCGCTCAACGATTTATTCCACAATTTGCTCAACGTTTTGCTAAAAACTCAGCTTGAAATCTGCAAACAGTTCCAAAGGATCTATGACTACATGTTAAATGGTGTTTTCAGTTTTGGATGGCTTTTTAAAGCATTTGGAAGGCAGTGATTAATTCGAGAAAATCATCTCATCCATCTCCACGTCCCAACGATCTTCTCATCCACGATTTTCCTAAAATCTGTCCTCCATAGTGAGATCGTATGCATACATTCAAGATACATTGAAATCTCTTTTAAACTTCACCTATTAGTTATAAACGTTATAAATCTTAATATGCATATAAAACAAAATCTGTGCACAATTTTTTTTTTTTGCATTCACTTTTGAAAAACACTTTTAAAGTGACATAGAGCTACTTAAGGTTTAGTTTTAACATAAAGTATTACTTTATGTTAATGTAAAAGGTTTTATGTTTGGTGACAAAAGTAAAGTGATAAGAGGATTTATGTGAGGTATTATGTAATTGATGATTCATAGTTTAAGAGGGAAGCTTCGTACTGATAGCCATTGCAATTTTATATTGTTGATGAAGATCAAGATAAAGCTTTAAAATTGTACTTGGGTTTTGTCATGAGAAAGATACTATAATAATATTGAAGTTTCTTTTCTTGTGTCCTAGATTCGCTCGAAATTGAATAAGGGGATCTTAGGTACACTTTGCGTAGTGTGTTTGGTGAAATGTTCATGGAGGCTTATATTGTTATTATGTCTAGTGTTGACATAATCATACTTCCAATTCATCATTTAACACAACATACATGAAGTTCAAGCACAAATTCATGTCATTCAAGCGCAATCAAAGATATATGATATCATATCAATCAAGGCAAGGCAATCAAATCAATCAAATGAGCAATTCAAATCATTGCAGCAATGGATACATGAAGCTAGTATTCAAGAAGAACTCAAAGCATCGTCAAGCATTAAAATTTGAAGATCAATTTTTGAACCAACATTCACTGTAAACTTGCAATAGTCCTTTGTAAGTGTCAATATCAAAATTAAGTTGAGTTGAATTGAATTTGTAATTGGGTGCATTCTCGATTGAGCCCGACACCCAAGATTCATTGTAATTTTGAGTAGAAATTAACAAGGTTGAGTAGTTTAACTCAAATCATTGTAAACATCACAAGTTTGGATGCATTTTCGGTGGTAACCAACATCCTCAACTACTTGGAAGAAAGCAAGTAAATTTCAAGCGAACAAGTACAAGCAAGCCAAAAGAGAAAGTGAACGAGAAGTTCAAGTGAGTGTGTTCAAATCGAGCGAAGTTGTGAATTATTAGAGTTTCTGAACAATCTAATAAACACCACTGTAGACAACACAATGATATTGGACAAAACAACTCTTCAATCAATGCTAACTTGTTTGAAAGTGACGCAAACTAAAGTTAGACTTCTTCAAGCACAATCCCATCTATTGAATGATGAGTTGATAAATCTCAAAAATCAACAGCCAATGAAGTATTATGAACTAGTTTTTGTTCAGAACAACCCTCTCTATGATGATAATGATAATGGTGATAATGATGATAATAATGATGACCAACAGTCAGTGAAGGAGAACATTAGCAAGCCAACTTCAGAAGCAAATTCAAATGAAGATGAATTGCAAGTAGAAGATGCCAAAGCACAAAGTGATACAGCAAGTATAAGGGAAAGTAAATGTGAAACACGTCATCAAGTACAACATGATCTTTCCAAGAGGATCATCAAACCTTGGGAAGAATTACACTTTAATAGGTATCGACATGGCTTAGGATATGAAAATCAAAACAGTTTTCATGTTCCAAATTACTCCAAACCAATTTTGTTTGTGAGCGCTGGATTCCTTCAAGAAAATTCAACTTCACCTATTCAAGTTCAACATCACAATGATAAGTGCAAACATTGTAATCGAGTTGGTCACATGGAGAATTAGTGTTTTGATCTCCATCCTTGCCAACATTGTGGCAAGCATAACCATTCTTCAGACAGATGTTCAACACTGAAGAAACCTGCAAGATTGAAAATTCACTATGAGTGGATTGATCCTTGGAAATGGTCATCAACAACCAAGCGACTATATAAGTCTTACCGAAGAATTGAATCTTAAGTAAAGACCAATCTTGTATCACATAAAAATTTTGTATCTCACATAAGTGGTCCCCTTATGGCATAGCTTTCGAGCATGGCCCTCACGAGATGAGATAACATGTGGTTTTTTTCCGCATGCCCACTTTATGTTTTACTCAAATGGAACAAGTATGGTACTCTCTTGAGCTTAGAAGGAGGGAGTATAATGATGTAACTGTCATGCACCTTAAGGGGGGGCGTTCAAAATTCCAATGGCGATGGTTCATGAAACCACTTGTGGTCTCTCCTTTCAACTGACAAAGGGGGGGATTGATGATGAAATTGAAGATGGTTGTCAAATAGAAAGTTTCAACAACAACAGACATCAAATATGCCAGATGGGCAACTGCGGTCTGTAGATGACAGACTTTGGCAGAATGATGGTTCTATATTGAATCATACATTAGGATGCCGATTTTGAGAGCAATGATGTGGACATTTGGTTCACCTAGATGGTCATTGGACCTAGCAGAGGACAGATGGATCCTTCTGCATTGCATCTTGGCATTGATTGAGTTGTCAGGCATTTTTCAGGGATGTGGCAGACTTGCCGCTGATTCACTTCTCTTTGTTTGCTCTCATCATATTGGAGTTCACATCAGTGAACAAAATTGTTGGCATTCTGGCTCACATGATTACACAGTGAGGTTTTCCAGATTTCTCAGCATCCAAATTTGGTGGTTCTTCAAGCAGCTCTTCATTGTGGCTCAGCTTATGAGTTTTTAGCATGAAGACGTGGAGATATACCAACTTATGCACCTGCTTTGTTGGTATTGTTGTGTGGACTTATGATTGAGGGGGGCAATGTTAGCCTCTTTCTCATATACAATCATCAAGTCTTAGTATACCACCTTTGTATATTTTACATACTAGGGTATAGTTTTTATCCTAAGTGTGTTTCTAGATTCCTATATTGTCTCCTCCTACCTTATTTCCTGATGAGGTGTCGATGTGAGAACAATTGAGGTGGTTTCATTATTGTATTATATATTTGTATCATTAAGATGAATACAATGTTGAGAATTAAGGCTTAAGGCCTTTTTCTGCCAATCTTCTTGTCCTAATATTTCTCATGCTCAATTTATTCAAAGACTTGGTTCAACAAGTCACTAGAGAGTCTTGATTCAACAAGTCACTAGAGAAAGAATGATGGGAGAAGTGATATAAATATGTGGAAACACTGATGGGAGAAGTGATATAAATACGTGGAATTAAATTTAGTCAGGTGTTTAAGAAAAAAATCATAAGAGTGGTCTTCCTCGACATTTAAGGTTGAGGAAAAAAAGAGTAGTAAATTGTAATGAACTTGCACTTTGAGCAAAACATGAGCTTTGGATTACATAAGGGATTTGACATCGAGTGCTCCTCTAAAATCTAACAAGATTTGTGTGTCTCTTTTTGTCCACCTAAATAAGGAGAAGTAAGACAATAAATCTCTTGATTTAAGAATTGTAACATTTTCTTGAGTAGACTTTTTAAATTACAAACACCATACCTTCAATGTTCACAATAAATTCAATATCTAAAAACAAATTTAAATGGAAAATAATAAGCATTTCATATCTCGTTATAAGTAAAATAAGATAAAGTGAAGAACAATCTTATATTCAATATTTTTAAAGTGAAATTAGAATATACATCATCTAACCACGAAGGCTAAAAAATAGGGAGTATCAAAACTACTCATTACAATACTTTTAGTCGTAATTATAGTGTTCCAAGTATAAGAAAATTCAAGGGTTACATAACTCTCTCTCTCTCTTCACATACACATATATATATAATTGTATTTTTACATATAACTTCTCACCCTACCCTCTAGGTTACAAGGGAGAGTGAGATATTCCTCGTGGCTCATGAAAAGAGAACATGTCACAAACAATATTTGAACCTAGATGGGGAGGAGAACAATTCCTCCACTCAACCACTAGAGCTAAACCTAATTGACATTTAAAAAATGTTTGGAACTTATTGTCCCACCCTCAAGTAGTTAATCAAGAGTGAGATTGTCAATACCTTGCCAACCCCAATTAGCCCATGAGAGGACAAACATGTCATAAGTGAGATTTGAACCTAAGTAGGGAGGATAACAACTTCTCCTTTTAACCGAGGGCGGCAGGTGTTGGGGGGGGGGGGTAATTATTAATCTCAGAGGTCATATGATCTAAAAATGAAGAAGACTTGTATCTTTTAAAGTATTTGTAAGTGTTAATTATGTGTGCTTGAGCAAAACGATCAATTTGCAAACACATAAACTAGAGAGTTTTCACACTTAAGATGCACATAATAACCAACAAATAACAACCATCAGTAAACACATAAAACAACAAATGATAAAGGAGTTCACCCCTCTCTTAGGCTACATCTCCTGGTCCAACTTCCAATGGATATTTTGTATTATTTGCTCAAAGTGATAAAATCAGTGATTTACAATGCTCAAAATGACAAATAGATGGCTGCAATGGCTCTAGAACATCCAAAAACCCCTAGCTGGGCTCTTTTTGCACCTAGTTTGGCCAAAAATGGAGAAGATACCCTCTTGGAAAATTTCCCCTTCAAGCTTGTTGTCTCTGGTTCTCCAATTCGCACCTATGTGTGACTAACCCGGCTCCTGCAACGTTACTGGGCCAAAAACCCAGCACAACATGCATCCCACAATTCGTGACAAACTGTCGAACTGTTAGCACAATTAGCGCCCCTTAGAGAGGAGGTGTTGGTCGCATGGGGGGCCATATGGCCACGTCCCACTGCATATCTCGAGCTCGATGTGGAAAAACATGTTGTGTTGACACTTGGTTGGGCGTGTGGCAACTTGAACATTGGTTTGTTGTAAGTGTTAAACCCCGCGCTCACCAAAGGTTATATGGAGTGGTAAGTTGTGATATGAACCGGGGGTTGGGGCTAAGCCCTGACCCTTTTCTCCGCCAACCAAACATTTGTTTTAATTCAAATACATATTTCAATGTTTAGGGGTAAGAAATATTACATAGGTGGGTTGGTGGCCCGACCTATGCAGAAACTATGCCATGCCCACGAGGTTGGGGGCTCAACCCTCGCAGATTACCACAACATTTTATATATTGGAGGGGTGCCATGTGGCAGCCCACAACTAGGCCACGTGGCACCATATCACTTGCCACATGTTATCAAACCACTCATCCACGTACCTTGCCACATAGCTTGCCCAATTAGCCTGCCAACTCAACACCTTTGCATAGTGTCCAGTCCACATCACCTGCCACGTGTGGGACCATACCATGCCATGTCAGCACTATATGGACTATATAGTCAGCAAATTTTTTCTTGTTTGGAAAATTGGACAGAACACAATATCTCACTCATACGACGTTCGTTTGAACCTGTTCAAATTGCGTTGGGATTGCGAGGACGAGACCTACACACGTGTCCATTTTGAAGCAATTCCAAGCACTTTGATTTTTGAGCAAATTTTGATCCCTTGGATCACTCCTCCCCATTGGGAAGATTTTGGACCTCCAAAAGACTACTTTCAGTCTATCTGAGGATGAGGGTATAGTTCCCTCACCTTTCCAACCTCAATCCACTTGGCCTTGCTTGGATTTGTGCCTTTAAGACCAACTCGAAGGTATTCTAGATTCCCTCATTTTGAATTTCTCATCCTTCTGTCAAGGATTGTGTCTTCATGCAGTTTTGAAAGATATTCTGGCAAGAAATCATCTATAGAAGGAATATAAACATGTTCTCCTTGATCATCAATCAAAGGAGGCTCATACAATCTCAAATTTTCAACATTGACCACTGCATACATTTACATATAAGGAGGCAAATCCAAATGGAAGGCATTGTTACCAATCTTTTCAAGAATCTTAAAAGGTCCATATCTAATTGGTTTCATTCTTTTACCTTCTCCTTTAAGCCTCTCTTTGCTAATGTAAAGCCAAACTTCATCTCCAACTTGGAAATTGTGATCAACACGATGCTTGTCATGTCTTGTATTGTACTTGGCTTGACTCTTTTCCAACTATTCTTGTACCATTTGATGCACCAACTAAATTTGTTCAATGAACTTCTTTTCCCTATCAATGTCATATTGACGATCAATAACAATGTCTTTCCCAAAGATAAAATCTAAAGGAGATTTGGGAAAATAACCAAAACATGCTTCAAATGGAGAGGTTTGAGTTGAAGAGTGCTTAGCCTAGTTGTAAGACTGTTGAATGTAGTGTAGGTGCTCATCCCAAAGCTCATGATGCTTGCTGCAATAACCATGAAGAAGATGCACTACTGTCCTATTAACCACTTCTGTTTGACCATCGGTTTGTGGATGAAAAGTTGTGCTCTTTTTCAGCTTGGAGTCCATGAATGCCCATAAACTTGACAAAAAGTTCCCAATAAATCGAGAATCTTCATGATAAATAATGGATTTAGTCAACCCAAAATGTACCCAAACATGCTGAAAGAACATATGTGCCATTTGTTCAGCTGTAACCTGCTTCTTACAAGGCATCAAAATACACATTTTGTTGAAACGGTCAACCACAACATAAAGATAATAATGATTTTTTTTAGACATAGGTAGACCTCCTTCAAAGTCCATGGAAATGCTTTCCCAAGGACGAGAAGGAACCATAAGTGGAGTATACAAACCCAAATTTCTATAGATAGGCTTGCTTGTAGCACATAGAGAACATCCTCTTACATATCTGAAAAGACTTTCATTCATTTTAGGCCAATAGCATTACGTTTGCAAATTAGCCACTATCTTGCCTACACCAAAGTGGCCAGCAATAAGAGAAGAATGAACTTCCCTTATGATGTTGACTCTTTCACCCTGTGGAATACATAACTTGCCAAGATGATACAAAATCTTATCATGCACATGGTAATCCAATTCCTCAACTTCGTTAGAATGACACAAAGTTGCATACACTTCTTTAAAATCGACATCTAAAGCATATTGTTCAACATAACTCTCATGCATGATAGAATTATGCTTAAGAATAACTGAAGCACTAACAATAGGCCTAGAAAGCATATCAACAACTTTGTTATAAATGCCTTTTTTATACCTTATAACCAAGTGGAACTGTTGTAGAAAACCCATCCATCTGAAGTGCTTTGCTTGTTGCAGTTTCATTTGCAATTGTAAGTATTGCAATGGTTGATGATTCATGTGAATGATAGTTTCTTTTCCCAACAAATAATGTTTCCATTTTTTCACACTTTGCACCAAAGTGTACAAATCCTTATCGTAAGTAGGATAGTTAATAATCATTGCACCATTAAAAGTTTCAGAATGAAAACAAACGGGCTTACCATGTTGCAACAAGACTTCTCCCATTGCATATTGCTTGCATATGTTTGGATCTCAAATGGTTGTCTCAAATCTGAAAGTACAAGAACTGGAGTTGAACTAATCTTCTCCTTCAATGCATCAGATGCTTTTTGTTGCTTGCCTCCCCATTGGAAAACTTGCTTGATGCTTATCACGACATGTAATGGAGCTGCAATTGAAGAGAAGTTAGCAATCAACTTTCTCCAATATTGGGCTGCTCCCAAAAAGCTTCTTACCTCTGTCACATTGTTGGGATTTGGCCAATCCAAAATAACTTTGACCTTGGAGGGATCAATTTTCAGTTCTCCTCCAACAATATGCCCCAAGTAAACAAGTGAGGTCTTTCTAAACTCACATTTAGACATCTTCAAAAATAAATTTTCTTTCTTTAAGACATCCATAACTTGCTTCACATACATAACATGATCTTCACRAGATTTGCTAAATATCAAAATATCATCCAAGTAGACAATCACACAATCATCAAGAAAGGGTCTTAAAACATTATTCATGACTCTCATGAATGTAGCAGGAGCATTTCAAAGTCCAAATGGCATTACCATCCACTCAAAMAAACCTTGCTTTGTTTTGAAAGTTGTCTTCCAAGTGTCTCCTTCAACAATCCTAATATGATGATATCCACTTCTCAAATCCAATTTAGTAAAATACTTAGCATCTTTCAATTTATCAAGCCAATCATCAATTCTAGGAAGATGATAACGATTCTTTACCATAATCTTGTTCAAGGCTCTGAAATCTACACACATGCGCCATGTACCATCTTTCTTCGACACTAAAACAATTGGTGATCCACATGGAAATGTGCTTGGCACAATGACCCCTTTGTCAAGCAACTCTTGGATTTGTTTTTTAATTTCGGCATTCTCCATGATTGACATCCTGTACATACCAATGTTTGGAAGAGGACAATCTTGCTGCAATTGTATCTCATGTTGGATAGCCCTTTTTGGAGGAAATCCCTTTGGTTCCTAAAACATCTCATCATATTGGTTAACAACCTCATATAAATCAGATTTCAACTTTGAATCACAACCTTGGAAAGCTTCTTTTTCAACATTGTCTTTGGGTTCGATAATCAAGAGGATAAAATTCTTATTAGCACTCACTAATCTCTTCATTTGTCCGACATTTACAAGTGACAAATTCAACTTCTTTGTATGTGCTCTAACAATGTACTCAACTCCATTTCTAAACAAATGATACTTGTTCTCATGACGATGAAAGATGGCTCTCCTATCATATAAGTGTGGGCTTCCCAACATAATACCACATTTATCCAAAGGAATAACATCAAGCTCTACCTCATCTATAAAATTCGCAGTGATGGAAAATCTAAGTTTACACCTTCTTGTCACATGCAATTTGGTATTGTCACATATCCCTCCTAGAGGGTATCGTTTAGGATGTGGAGTAGTTTCCAATTTTATTTTCTTGACAGTGTCTTCAGATACGAGGCTTGCTTGAGATCCAGTATCAAAAAGAGTATCTATATTGGTATGCTTTGAAATCACCCTTATGTGGAAAAGCTCTATTCTTTCTTTTTCTTGTTGAGTTTCATTGAGGATATTTCTACTTGAATAAATAATACTTGAAATAGAATCCTTACCTTGAAAACCCATGGTTGTAATCTTTGTCTCATCACCCGAATCATAACCTAAATCATGTTGTACGGTTGCATTAGTATTTGGTTTCCCTTTATTGTTGAACTTTTTGGCTCTCTTTTTAGGATGAAGTTTCCAAAAATGGTCTTCGTCATGGCCATCTTTTGAACATTGTTTACATGTGAGTTTCTCTCCCTCTTTCTTGGCTGAAGCATTCTTTCTTCCATTTCCCTTGAACTTCTTCTTTCCTTTGTCTCCATTTCTATTACAAGGGAAAAACTCTCTATGGCCAAGGGTAAACCACAACAGACAGGTATGACTGCAAAAATCAACTCAATTCCAACATGTGCTATATAAATTAATGTGCAATACGAGGAAGAAGCCTACCTCGATCCAATCGTTCGATATCGTTCCACCGTTGAGCACTTTGACCCAAAGCTTTACACCTGTGAGAAGTTCTCAACAAACAAGCGATGTAAGTATGTAGTGACAATATATAAAATGACTTAGCACATCAGATAGCACAATCCATTAATAAACATTACAAACATGCCCATGGATAATAATCATATATTTGCAAGATATAGATAGGAC
>ML782010.1:413936-430731 GCA_009831015.1 Picea engelmannii | reverse complement strand
TGTCGTTCGAAGAACTTGAGGCTAAGTTCTAGTTGTGAGGAAAAGGATTCGTTAGCACAATGGGCAAAAGATTTAAAGGCTTTGCAACCTCCGTAATTTTGGGGCATAAGTGTGTAAGATGATCATCAGTACAAAGTTTACAAGGAAACTTAACCTTACGCTTTTCTTTCTTGCCCTCTCCAGCATTATCGTTCTGTTTTCCATTATTATTCTTGTCCTTGGGTTTATCCTTCCCACCTCTATGATTATTTTGACCTTTCCATTTATTCCCATCTGGTTGCTAGTCACCATTTGGGTTTTTCGACGACTGAACGGAATGTACATTTGCAGTTTGGGTGGGTTTGGAGGATCCAGATGAAGCTGGCTCTGTGGCAGACTTCATTGTCGAGTCTGCGGACTTTACATTGGTGGACCCCACATTGCCATCGACATGGGGCCCAAGACTCTATCTAGGATCATGAGTCGACCATGGTGCGTCGAGAAGAAGGTGATATAACATCCCAGACTCAGCATAGATCAAATCAAATTACTGGACTCTAAAAATGGCCTCTTCCTCGCTGAAGACCCTGGAAGTAGCAACGTCCTTTGAAATAGGAGGGTGCAAAGACTTTAAAAATCATTCTAAAAGAAAGGTCAGGGGTATGGGAATGTTAACTAATCATTTTCACCTACGCCATTCCTGGATATGGTCCGAAATATGAGTGCCGATACCGTGGCGTAAAGTTGACAAAAGTTCAAGGCCAACATCGTAACAAATGGGTAGTTGAAAATGGTTAAGAAAGGATAGCACTAACTATTGAAAAGAACCATATGTCACCCTAGTTAGTTGTATATACCATTGTGACGCAATCCCGATAAGAGTGCGTTGAAACAATCGTAATCTAATAGAATCATTATTCAAAGAATTCGATGAGCACCAGAGGTGAAAAGTAGTGACGTGATCACCAGGGTCCTCGCCATTCGTACCCTCAAACTTTGGAATGTCNGACGCAATCCCGATAAGAGTGCGTTGAAACAATCGTAATCTAATAGAATCATTATTCAAAGAATTCGATGAGCACCAGAGGTGAAAAGTAGTGACGTGATCACCAGGGTCCTCGCCATTCGTACCCTCAAACTTTGGAATGTCTGACGGAAGCTTGGTGGGGACAGGGGACCATGTGGGATCATGACTCACCGGGTCGTTCATTAGTTTAGACAAATATGGCAGATTAAGCGTGGCCAAAAAGGGGATACGGGGCTGCGACACTTGACCCCATCCTTCTGCAAAAGACTGAGTATTAGGAGTTGCGTTCCATCCAGGATTCTGGTGAGGACCAAAACCTTGTTCAGAATTAAAAGACCCTCCTCCAGGTGGATTCGTGAAAGATGGATTGGGCATCATTCCAGCAGGAATTTTCTGATAAGGGTTATGAAAATTGCCCCTAGTTGGATTAGCTCCAAACTGAGGGTTGTTAACACTGCCCCCAACTAGATTAGATCCAGGTTGGGGGGTGCCCAATACATAAGATTGACCTCCTCCATGTGGGAATCCGAAGGATTGAAGTGGATTCATTATGCCAAAAGTAGTGGTCAAATTTGGCACCGAGGGGATAGGGATATAGGGCGGAACTTGTCCGCCAACTTGGTTGTTCCATCCAGCCGTAGAAGGAATAGACTCGGGGTTAAGGAAGGGGACACTTCCTACATTAGGATTCTCTTGGGGAACATGAGAGCTACCAAATAGAAAAGGAGTGTAAGGATGTGTAGTGCCCCTAAGTCCAAATCTAGCATTATGGCCAGCAGCTGGGATGGTAGTCGAAAACTGCGAAGTGAAACTTGGCATACCATAATAAAATGGACTAGTAGCCATGGAGATGGTATGAACATTGTAACTTGGTCAGTGGCCAAAACCCCCAAAAGGGTTAGAGGCAAGAGATGAAGCATTGATTACGGGCCGAGCCATAGTACCGGTGTAGGCCTCCGACACTGCAACTATAGTGATTGCAGGTGTCGAAGGAGTGCAATTAACTATAGTGGGATTGGGAGTTGATGAACTCCCAGTGTTCTGAAGACTAGACTCAGTACTCATCCTTGTGGGATCACAAGTCTAAAATGTGGATGTGTGTGTACCACTCCTGATAACTCTACACCTTTTAGAAGGCAATAGCTTGAAAATCGGTGGTAACTGTAACAACTGACGGGACCTGCGAGGAAGTTGTTCTGACTCCATGACGACTTATGACTCTCAACAAATAAAAAGATATCCTAAGGCCAACTAGTAATCAAAGAGCATACCAAAAAGTAAAATGACCAATATGCATGCAAACGGGCTAAAGTGGCTGAGTGGCCTCCCTCTCTAAAGAAGGTATGCCTCGTCCAGGAGGGACTTGAGACTCGTTGCTAAAGTTTGGAGGTAACAAAATCAGTTATAAGGGCCCTCGTAGGCATAACAACCAGTCGGTCAGATCCCCCCGGAGAGATAATCTTCCATAAAGGTTGTGTGTTGTCCGACCCCTATCTGACCCAAGATATAAGAAGAATAACCCCTCCAAGTAACCTATGAGAAACCTAAGTCAAGCAACTAATCAACCACTGTATAACCGATGCACAGGCGAACAATTGTAAGTCTGGATTACCGTATGGGCAGGGTAGCAAAGCCCGAAACCTTGAAAGGACTACCTCTCACAGAGGTATGGATACTAGCAAGATCCCCAAATATGAATAAATCCACAGAAATATCTCTGACGCTAGGTGAGTATCCAGGGGTTATCCCTTCAACAAAATTCGTGCGACCTCATGCTTAACTCCGATGTGAGTGGAGCCTCTTGATATTTCCAATTACACAATGGATTTCTCAACTCCCTGTCTCATACACATATGTTGATTTAATTGCCTCTGAGAAGTTTACTCACAAAATCCTATTCCAAGGCACTAAATCCTAGGCTAGTTTGTGCACCCTAAACAATAAAATCGTTACTAATCAATTTTAGTTTAAAGTGTAAATTTTATTGGTCGTGATTACTCAAAAAGGTATGGAAATGAAACTCATGGTGTTGTGATTCTGCATAAAAATAAAAATAGATATAATGCAAAGCCTAACTTTAACTTTTCAGTGAATGATATGCTAAATAAAAACAGTGCAATCTTCAATTTTAACTCTGCAACTCAGAAGTAAAATGCAATCTTTTGCTAAATGTGCTAAGCTAATGATAAAGGTTCCAAGACAAAAATACCAACCAATGCAAAATACCTATTTTTTTTGTATTTTCAATGTATTAAAAAGAAAATGCATGGACTGATAAGCGACTTGATATATAACTTCTACTGTGTATAAAAGAAATCACTCGAGAAGAATACCAAGCAGCTAAGYAGACAACCCAACTACCAAGGACAAATAAAAAATAGAAAACAAAGAGAAAGACACCGCCCAAAAATTCAACTCCAAACATGTTTCCTGTCATCCCAGATAATCTCAACAGACACCACAGAGACCTAAGAAGGCTCAGTGATCCTCAAAACCTACCCAACAATCACTAAACCAAGMAAGCAAGCAAGGGGAAGTGGTATATGAGATTGTTCAAGAGAAAAGGGCATATATATGCCTCTTGCAGTGGGACAACAAGCGTGTATACGCGACTATTAGGGAAAAAAGGGYGTATATCTTTTTAAAACAAGGCTAGGCAAGGGTAAAAGGCTGAAAAACTCAGACCCAGAGTGAACAAACTCTGTCCAAYTGTGATACGACAAGAAACRCAAAGGAAAAAGAGCAATGTAAGAAGAAAAAAAATACTTCAACCCTTAGAAGGAAGATCTATCCCAAGTGGAGTTGCCATTTCTGTTACAAGGGAAAAACTCTCTATGGCCAAGGGTAAACCACAACAGACAGGTATGACTGCAGAAATCAACTCAATTCCAACATGTGCTATATAAACTAATGTGCAATACGAGGAAGAAGCCTACCTCGATCCAATCGTTCGATGTCGTTCCATCGTTGAGCACTTTGACCCAAAGCTTTACACCTACAAGAAGTTCTCAACAAACAAGCGATGCAAGTATGTAGTGACAATATATAAAATGAGTTAGCACATTAGATAGCACAATCAATTAATAAACATTACAAACATGCCCATGAATAATAATCATATGTTTGCAAGATATCGATAGGATGTGAAAGGAGTATTTCTATTAATAATTGATCAACATAAGTATCAACATTACAGACTTCCGTGTCGGCACGGTTTGAAACCAAGAAACCAAGTTCCTTCCAACTAGGTCTCCACCACTTCAATCCTCCACCAAAGGCAAGCTCATAGCAAAGAGGTAATAAGGTCCTCTCGACAATAAGGAAAGAGCTTGGGGGCTGAACACTATGTTCAGACTTGAGGGACAAAGGGATGCAGACTCAATATGAAGTAATTTCTCCAGAGTGACTTTGCTCTCAAAGTTGAATGCTTTCTCCTATTTTTCCATAGCTCTAAATTGTGCTCTTATAGCCTCTAGAATGCAACTGAAGGGTCGAGTTGGAACGTTTCCAGTATATGGAAGGCCAAAGATCAGAGATCTTCTGTCGTGATATGGAAACCCGACCTCATTTTGTATTTTCTGGCACAAATCCCGATATACGCGAGTTGTAGTGGAGCAGCAAGCGTATACGTATCTTGCAAAGCAGTTAGGGAGCGTATATGTGGAAAAATATATATTTTGGCTCTGGATTTATCAAAAAGGGGTTGATAAGTCTACATAGGGAAATGGAAAAAGGCCCTCTGTGCAAGATAACAATGGTGAAGCAAATCTTGCTATAACACATGAACAAAAGGTTTCTTGCTGCCTTCTTGAGGTTTATTCCTCCCTGTTGCTTCCAAATGAGTTGCTTGTACACAAACTTCATATAGACTTGTAAGGTTAAACATAAGTATTGTGTGCCTCAAGTAGCTATGCAATCCTCCAATATATTTGAGTAAAGTTTCTTGAGAAGACAAATCTACACCCAAAATCAAACCCCTTATTCTAAATTCTTTTGTATAACTTTGAACATTTTTCCCTTTAACTTGTCTAAAGTTTTTCCAATCCATAATAGCTTTGTGCATGTATGCTAATGGATAAAATTGGATTTTAAGTGCAACAATAAAATCATTCCAAGAGGATAAACCTTTACCATGTTTCTTCATGTCCTCTTGAGTTTTGGCTTCCCACCAAATGAGTGTTGCACTGTCCAATCTTAAATAAGCAAGATGAATCTTAGTTTCATCATCTGTGATCCTTTGTATCCTACAATACACTTCAATCTGACGAATCCAATTATTCAATTTCTCAGCATTTACCTCTCCATTTTACATATCCAATTCAAACTTAACATCAAGCTTAAGAAAAGGGGTTTGTAGAGGAGTTTTACCATGTTCTTTTGGAGAATTTGGAGGTGGTTGTGAAATGGTAGAAGAGGTGGAAGATGGAGGTGGAGAATCACCATTTCCTCCATTTCTCTTTGGAGTTTTATCACCACTATCTCCATTTCCCTTTGGAGGGTTGGAGCTTTCACCTTGCAATCTTGCATTTCTTTCTTCAAATAAAACTTTCACCATCTAAGTCATATCATAGAAATATTTTCTGAAAGTTTCCTCCTCTGAAGGAAGAGTTCCATGACTCTCCTCATGAGCCATACTTGGTGAATATCTCCTTTAAGCTTGAGTTGATTTTGTATTTCTCCTTATTGACACTTGAGAACTTGGATCTACAAGTTGACCTTCTCCTCTTGTGAGCTTCAACCTTGGAAGCATTAGAAAACAAAACACTTGCAAACAATCAAGCCTTCAGAAACCTATGTTATGATACCAACTTGATCTGAAAATGAGGAAGACTTGTATATTTTAAAGTGTTTGTAAGTGTTAATTATGTGTGCTTGGGCAAAAGGATCAATTTTCAAACACATAAACTAGAGAGTTTTCACACTTAAGATGCACATAATAACCAACAAATAACAACCATCAGTAAACACATAACACATCAAATGATAAAGGAGTTCACCCCTCTCTTGGGCTACATCTCCTGGTCCAGCTTCCAATGGATCTTTTATATTATTTGCTCAAAGTGATAAAAAAAATGCTCAAAATTCCAAATAGATGGCTCCAATGGCTCCACAACATCCAAAAACCCCTAGCTGGGCTCTTTCTGCACCTGGTTTGGCCAAAAAATGAAGAAGATATCTTGTTGAAAAATTTCCCCTTCAACCTTGTTGTCTTTGGTTCTCCAATTCACACCTGTGTGTGAATAACACGACTCTCGCAGCGTCACTGGGCCAAAAACCCAACACACCACACATCCCGCAATTCATGGCAAACTGTTAGCATGATTAGCGCCCCTTAGAGAGGAGGTGTTGGTCGCATGGGGGGCCATATGGCCACGTCCCATCGCCTATCTCGAGCCCGTTGTGGAAAATCATGTTGTGTTGACACTTGGTTGGGCGCGTGGCAACATGACCGTTGGTTTGTTGTAAGTATTAAACCTTGCGTTCGCCAAAGTTTATATGGAGTGGTAAGTTGTGAAATGAACAGTGGGCTGGGGCTAAGCCCTGACCCTTTTCTCCACCAACCAAACATTTGTTTTAATTCAAATAAATATTTCAATGTTTAGGGGTAAGAACTATTACATAGGCGAGTTGGTGGCCCAAACTATGCAGAGACTATGCCATGCCCACGAGGTCGGGGGTTCGACCCTCGTAGACTACCACAAAATTTTATATACTGGAGGGGTGCCACGTGGAAACCCACAACTAGGCTACGTGGCACCATATCACTTGCCACCCAGATGCCACGTGTCAACAAACCACTCATCCACATACTTTTCCACATAGCCTACCCAGTCAGTCTACCATCTCAGCACCTTTGTAGAGTGGATAGTCCACGTCACCTGCTACGTGTGGGACCATACCATGCCACGTCAGCACTGTACAGACTGTACAATCAACAAAAATTTGCTTGTTTGGAAAAATGGACAGAACACAATATCTCACTCATGCGACGTCCGTTTGAACCCATTCAAGTTGTGTTGGGATTGTGAGGATGAGGCCTACGCACGTGTCCGTTTTGAAGCAATTCCGAGCCCTTCAATTTTTGAGCAAATTTTGATCACCTGGATCATCATACCATAATTAGTTATGCATAGTGTTTAGATACAATGACAAATAATGAGGTGGAGGTTTATGTGCTCTTTGAAGGCATCAAACTAGCTCTCTCGGCTGGGGTTCAAAAGATAACAATATGTGGAGATTCTATGATGGTAATTAGGGCGATTGTCCATAAGAATATTGTTGGGGGTAATGTTTACGCTGACGTCATATCAAGGATCCTTGCTCTCCTATTTTTTTTTTTAAGATTACTCCCTTTGTCATATAAAAAGATAGTTAAATTCTAATGCTGATAAAAAAACCGAGGGAGCCAATCTAAGGAAAGGGGAAACAAAGGTTAATGGGAGTATTAAACTCCTTCCCATCCCTTAATTGAATATGAGGTGGGTTTTATTGTTATTGGAAGGTCGACGACATGGGGGATTAAATGAACCAGGTCTCACACAATCCAAAGGACATTATTTTGATCTAGGCATTCACTCCAACATGCGTGGATTCGCTCTATAGGCCTCGACGCGATGGGCCTGGTCACTCATTCCAAGCATTTTCATGAAGTTTCTTGCTCTGTCCAGCTTTAGATTGGTGGTCGTTTCTTCCTTCTTCCGGGCAATTTAAGGTTGCAAAATCTAATACCAACAAGTTTTTATTTCCAAAATTGTCATTTTTTGAAACATTTCAAGCATTTTGCTTCTGATTTAGGGGATGGTTATGATGTTAGTCTACTTGTTGGCATGTGTTACAAGAAGAGTGTGCTTGTTATTGATGGCAAGAAAAGCAACGACGATGAAAAACAGACAAAGCATAAGCTCAGAAGGAAGAGCGAACAATATGCAGAGATCAAAGCTGCTCAGAAGAAGGATCGTGATCGTCGTATCTGCAAGCCAGATCAACGATAGGGATGAATTGCAAAGAGCGAAAGTAGAATTAAACAACTCGCTAGTTCTAATCCCACAATTGGTCTAGATCGTCAGATCTCATAAATCCAAATATCGACGATTGTGGTTGATCTAACAAACGATCAGATTAAGTGGGATTAAGTCTTGACCGTCAGATGCGTAATCTCCAGATCAACGATAGGGATATATTGCGGAAATTGAAGGAATAATTAAATATCGTGCTATTTCCAATCCCACAATTAGTCAGGACCGTCATATATTATAGCCTCTAAGATCGACGATTGTGGTTGACTCACCAACAACGCACAACTTAAAATTGCGGAGTTTGGGTGATGAGTTAAATCACTCGCAAGTTGTGGTTTCGCAATCATCATCAATTGTTGATTTGCTTCGAGTGTTTTCATAACCGTTGGATCACTTTAAAGTGGAAGGATAGGATAAGCAGGGCTAAAGGGTTGAGAATTTGATTATCCCCGGATTCCCGTCAGCCGTCAGATCATTTTCAAGTGGAAGGATTGGATAAGCGAGGTAAGATCTGAGATCTCATTTATGCAAAATTATGTCATTTTTTGGATCATTTAAAGTGGAAGGACAGGATAAGCTAGAAAAGTAGCATTGTATAAAGATTGAGCCGTCAATCTAAGAACATGATCGATGAACAACATTTAGTTCGGGTCTAAAAGTTGCGAGGAGGTTACTGTTTCGGGGTTTCTCACTTCGGAAGAATTGGTGACTTGAAAAGTCGAAATACCCAAAGTCTCGAAGGTCGAAGTACTGAAGTGAATGAGGATCCACGTCAGCAAGGACACATGGCACAATCAGATAATGACAAGTATCAATTTGATTCAACATTTCAAGTACGCACAAATCACAAATCTGAGTGACACATGGAAGCTACTAGGCTCATGAAACGTCATCAAGTGACGTTACTCTGGAAGTTTACTTCAGGAGCTTTACCACCAGCACTTTCCCAAAGTTTCGACGTCCTGAAGTGGTTTGGGGTTGTCCATCATCGGGGAGGACATGTGGCGTGAGATCCACAACTTCGGAAGTTTGTGGATGGGGAGAATGTGAAAATCGCCGAAGACAAATCTCGACCGTTGATCGTTAAGGGGAGTACGTGTCAGCTGATCTAAGATTTCAGAGAAATCTCACTTCAACGATTTCCAGTTGAGACTTGAGAATTCCGAAGTCCAAAGACGCAAAAGGATCGTGACCGTTGAAAAGGTTGGAAAGTTGAGATTTCTGAACCCCGAATACCCGAAGGGATTGTAACCGTCCGATTCGAGAAGACCACGTGTCGAATGATAGTGATTTCCATGTGGAAGCACTGTGGAGAAAGCAAAGTTTGAGAATCCAGACTCCCTAAGCCCGAAAGGCGAAATCGATCTCGTCCGTCGGTTTGGAGGGCCACATGTCACTTGGTCGTTAAGACTAAGGATCGCGCTTGGACGAAGGAAAGAAGGCAGGAAAGGAAGATTGATCAAAGCTGTTGATCTAAGGAATCTGTCAGAGACCGCGAGATTGATGATCATGCTCGATTGCGGGGCTAGAACATGCTCGGGTCTTAATTTTTCATAAGTGGGCCGCGATTGAAACCACAGTTTTGGAGAAAGGGTACATGGCAGCTGTAGGTGGATTGCGGGGAGAAAAGTGATTGATCCAAAACAACTCTTGGAAATGCCTGCAATCATTCGCTTATGCAAGGACATAGCCCAAGGTCACATGTGACACGGGGCTAACGAGAAGAGAGCTCACGCCCGCAATCATGTGGTCACGAGAGACCATCACCCAAGGTCATATCAAGAAATGGAGCTAGTGCTCACATGACTGATTTGAAGAAGCGCCTTTTGAATAGGTGTTTGGTCACCACCGATGGTCACATGAAGGAAGGGGCTTAAAAGCCAAATAAGCCATAATTGATTGGTTGTAACTGACAGAGAAGACGAAGAGTTGTGACTGTCAGAGAAGCCAACGAATCTTTGGATAACTTCCACTGATGATGAATAGATATAGTATAACCACTAGGGAAGATGAAGTGTTTTGATGATGATCAGGCAAAGGACTCGACATGAGAAAAACATGCAGAATACATCACGGAGCATAAAAGGAAGAAGAGAACCTGAACAGGTGTGCACAAGAAGATGCGAGCAGCAGGAATACATTGATGTAGGCAGAGCAGAGCAGTGTAGCAGAACAATGATGAGACTGGTAATCGATTGATACATACTGTATCACTGTAATAACTTTTAGAAAGCAAATATTTATATCTCAGGGTGGTAGGGAGGTGCTAGGGAGGACTGTTGTTCTCAGAGTTTTAAGTGGGTGCTTGAACATAGGGAGTTGTAGCTTCCATCTTGTTTCAGCCAGAAAAATCAAGGTGGTAGGGTGGTGCAAGGGAGAACCATCGTTCTCTGTTGTACAGGTTGGTTCCTGTGTGAGTGGAAGTTAGTGCTTCCATCCAGTTGGTGTTGGAACACTCAGGGAGTTGGTGCTTCCTTCTCATGGGTGCTAGAGAAACTAGAGAGTTGGTTCTCTTAGCAAGTTGCAGCTTGTTAAAGAAGAGGTTGTAGCCTCATTTTGAGTTGGTGCTCAAAGAAAGATGATGTACAAATATTAAAATATTGCCTATCATTCGAAGAAGAAGAGGCTTTCTCCCTTTATGGGTTTCCTCATGAAACATCTGTCTCTATGTATATCGTATGTGTGATTGATGTTTGTTATTTCTGCTGTTCATGTCTTGCATAATCTTGATGATTACTTGGAGAAGGTTAATAATATTTTAATAGGCATAAAATTGTTTAAGCACAGTAACAACTGATTCACCCCCCCCTTTCAGTTGTCTTAGTAATTCCAACAATTGGTATTAGAGCGGGTTCATTTTATTTAAAGGTAGATCAATAAGCTTAAACATGACAAGCCATGAAGGAACTTCAACCAATAAGCCTCCTATGTTTGATGGAACAAATTTTTCCTTCTAGAAGGTTAGAATGAGAACATACATCATGGCCTTAGGTGCTGATGTTTGGGATGTTGTAGAGAGTGGTTATGTAAAGCCAGTTGTACTAGCTTCTAAGGATGACAAGCTAGAATTCAACTTCAACACTAAGGCAATGAATGCTATCTTGAGTGGGCTTGCTGAAGATGAATTTGTAAAGGTCATGCAACTTGAATCTGCCAAAGAAATGTGGGATAAATGTATTAACAGTTATGAAGGAGATGAGAGAGTAAAAGGTGCCAAACTTCAGACACATACATTGAAATTTGAACAACTAAAGATGAATGAGGATGAAACAGTTAGTAAATATTTTTTAAGAGTTGAGGAGCTTGTGAATTCCATGAAGGGTCTTGGTGAGAAGATTGAAGACTCATTTTTGGTTTAGAACATTTTAAGATCTATGCCCGATAGATATAATCCAAAAGT
Organism: Picea engelmannii; assembly: GCA_009831015.1. Classification (NCBI taxonomy): domain Eukaryota; kingdom Viridiplantae; phylum Streptophyta; class Pinopsida; order Pinales; family Pinaceae; genus Picea; species Picea engelmannii. The sequence goes on along the minus strand of ML782010.1, from coordinate 419,309 downwards.
TTCTTCAATAGAAGAACTGAATGATATTAAAACTTTGTCTATTGACCAACTCCTAGGAATTTTGACTGCTTATGAAATGAGGATAGGTAAAGATAAACCCACCTCTCGAGAAGCATCATTTAAAGCAGATAAGAATGAGGATTCTCAGCCTGGTGAGATTGAAGTAAAGTTTGTGAGAAGACTAAAGAAAGGATCAGGCAAGTACCAAGGCAAATTTACATTCAAATGTTTTAACTGTGGAAAGATAGGTCACTTTGCATCTAAGAGTCCACACAAGAAGAAGGACCAGAACGCTGAAGGTGAAGAGAAGTACAAATCCAAGAGATTTGGTAAAAATAAAAGTTTATGTGTAAACAATGACGACTCTTCAGAAGACATAGATAACGATTCTGCTTGTGAAGATAAGGTTAGTGAATTTATGCTTATGGCCAAAGAGGATTACGATAATAAAAGCACATGAAGTGATGTTGATGATGAAGAAGTTGTGGTTGACTTGGAAGGAGAACTGATCAATTCTCTAGAAGAAATTTCCAGACTCAGATTTAAGAAGAAAAAGCAAAACCAATTGCTGATAGAGTTCGAGAAAGACAATAAAAAACCCGATGAAGACTTTGCCTTGCTAAAAGTGGAATTAGAAGAGGAAAAGAAAATAGAGGACATTCTAAAACAACTGTTATCAGAAAAGAAGGCAATATGTGAAGCCTTGGAAGAAGAGGTAGTAAAAACCAGAAAAGAGGTGGAGAAGTTTAAAACATTGTATCTCCAAAATCTTCCAAGCATTAAAGCCTCAACAGAACTAAATGACATTCTGAGCAAACATAGATCTCCTTTGTTGAAGACTGGTTTACGCTATGTAAGTGGTTCAAGTAGTCCACATCCAAAAGCAAAGAGTCAATAAAGATGATCAAATTCCAAGTCAGGAGACAATAAGACCATGTGAGTACTCTGCCACCAAAAGCTAATAAAGACAAGATGATCCCTGATAAAAAACAAAGATATCAGAATATGGAGCAACAAATGCCAAGAAGAAGGCCATCCTTCAGGTACCAAAATTTCTTCCATGGTTACTGTTTTTACTGCTCTAATTTTGGTCATGAGGTTGCAAATTGTCAAATTAAGTTTAGAGACATGCAACCGAGGAGATCAAGAAACAAACAATCTCTACAACATAGAACTAAACAACCAATGAGTAGACAAAGCTGCACCAATCACTTTGACCTATTGAACATTGAGCTCGAATGCTATAACTTCCATAACTTCAGCCACAAAGCTGCAAACTGCCATATGAAGAATTACAAAGTAGATCCAAGGATAAAATCCTTAGCTAGAAATGCCAGCACATGGAAAGAGAAGGATAGTGAAAAATATGGTCTAGTACTTTCAACTCAAAAACAAAAAGACCCCTGGTATATAGACAATGGATATTCCAAGCACATGACTAGAGACAAGGATACATTTATGTCTATAAGTAAAAGAAAAACAAGAAATGTGACCTTTGGAAATGATGAACCAGGTAAAATCAAGGGTAAAGGGATGGTGAATTTAAGTAATGACAAAGGAAAAGTCCAAGATGTTCTGCTGGTAGATGGGCTGAAACATAATTTTCTCAGTGTAAGTCAAATGTGTGACAAAGGATGTGAAGTGGTGTTCACTTCCAAAGATTGTAAGATAAAGTCTGTAAACTCAGGACAAGTGGTGGCTAAAGGGATAAGGACATATAATAATGTATATGTGTTGAAAGAAGATAGAGAAGAGTGTCATCTAAGCAAACATGATGAAAGTTGGTTATGGCATAAAAGACTTGAACATCTAAACTTTGACCACTTAATCAAGCTCAAAAATCTTGAGGCAGTAAAAAATCTTCCAAGAATATCAAAGCCACAAGATTTTATGTGTAAACCCTACCAAGTAGGAAAGCTAACTAGGACACAGTTTAAATCCTAGAGCTCTACTTCAATAGATAAACCACTCCAATTAGTTTACATGGATTTATGTGGACCATCAAGATAGGAAGGCACAGGGAAGGAAAACTACTTCATGCTGTTCATTGATGATTACTCCAGACTCACTTGGGTTGCTTTTCTCAAAGAAAAAGCTGAAGCATTTGAGAAATTTAAAATATTTAAGGCTTTAACTGAGAATCAAATAGGCAACATATTAAAGGTTGTAAGATCAAACAGAGGAGGAGAATTTATGTCAAGTGATTTCAAGGAATTTTGTGATAAACATGGGATTAAGAGAGAATACCCAATCCCAAGAACTCCACAGCAAAATGGAGTAGTTGAGAGGCAAAACAGAACAGTTCAACAAATGGCCAGGTCAATGATGAATGAGAAGAACATTGGTCAAACCTACTAGGTAGAAGCAATACATATAGAAATTCATATAAATAACAAAGCTCACCTCAGACCACATAGTGACAAGACACCTTATGAACTGTGGTATGGAAGACCTGCTTCAATCAAACACTTCAAAGTCTTTGGAAGTAAGTGCTACATAAAGAATAATAATGAAAACCTTAGCAAGTATGATGAGAGGGCTGATGAAGGCATCTTCTTAGGGTATGCTACAAACAGTAAAGGATACAGATCCTATAATAAGAGGTTGCATAGATTGGTTGATTGCATTGACATAAAAGTTGATGAAGGAGTCCCAGTAAGAGAGGTGAACAATATTGAATCACCAACAAAGGACATAGTTGAAGTTGAAGATGAACAAGTCCAAGAATCAGAAAAAGAATACTCTGAGTCAGATGAAGATACAAATACTCAGGCAGACTAAAATTAGCAGACGACATCAAATCCTTCCTCCAGAATTACTCAAAAGAATCATCCTGCAAGTCAGATAATTGGTGAGAAAGACAAAGGTGTACAAACAAGGAGAAGGATAATCAAAGACACTGAGCAATCACATATAGCCTTCATATCCATGGTGGAACCCAATAATTTTGATGAAGTCAGTAAAGATGTAAATTGGTTAAAATCAATGAATGAGGAACTGGATCAGATTGAGAAGAACAATACTTGGGATCTTGTTCCTAGACCTGCAGATAAGATTGTAATTGGCTCCAAATGGGTGTTTAAGAACAAAATGAATGAACAAGGACAAATTGTTAGGAATAAAGCCAGATTGGTCTATAAGGGGTATGCACAAGTTGAAGGACAATATTTTTGATAAAACTTTTGCACCAGTGGCAAGATTGGAAGCCATCACAATGTTTCTTGCCTATGCCTATCATAATAACTTTAAAGTATATTAGATGTATGTTAAGTCAGCATTTCTTATTAGATATCTAGAAGAATATGTATATGTGGAGCAACCTGAAGGATTTTCACTAACAGATAATCCTGACTATGTCTGTAAGTTGAAAAAGGCACTATATGGACTGAAACATGCACCACGAGCATGGTATCATAGACTGGACAAATTTCTACAAGACAAAGGGTTCGAGAAAGGTACAGTTGACAATAATCTATACAATAAGTCTGAAGGCGATGATTTATTAGTTGTTTTGGTTTATGGAAAATGACATTATTTTTGGATGCACTAATGACCCTTCAGTTCATTTTTTTGCTAATTCAATGCAGACTGAGTTTGAGATGTCCATGATAGGAAAACTGTCATATTTTCTTGGTTTATGAATCAATCCGAGTTTTGCAGGGATATTTATCTCTCAAGAATAGTATTTGAAAGAGATGTTAAAGAGGTTTCAGATGGAAGACTCCTCTCCTGTTAGTACACCTATGGTGGTTGGTTGCAAGCTTAATAAAGATGATATTTCACCAGATGTTGATCAAAGAACATATCGATCAATGATAAGCAGTCTTCTATACATCACAACATCCCATCCTGATATAATGCAAGCTGTTGGAATGGTAGGCCGTTATCAGTATACTCCTAAACAAAGTCATCTAGGAACTGTCAAGAGGATATTCAAATATTTGAATGGTACACTGACTTATGGTCTTTGGTATCCTAGAAATCAAAATTTACAATTAACTGCATATTCAGATACTGATTGGGAAAATCGTTTGGATGAGAGAAAGAACACCAGTGGAGGTGCATTCTTCTTAGGTGATTCATTAGTAGCATGGCTTAGTAAGAAGCAAGGATCTATTTCATTATCAACTATAGAGGCAGAGTACATTGCTGCTGCTACTTGCTGCACTCATATCTTATGGATGATACAAACTCTTGCATATTTGAAGGTAACTTATACTGATCCCATTCCACTTCACTGTGATAACACCAGTGTGATTAGTGTCTCGAAGAATCCTGTTCTCCATTCAAAGACAAAGCATATACCAATAAAGTATCATTTTTTCAAAGAGAAGAATAGTGCAGGTTTTTAGGGTTGCCATCAATGCCAAAGGGGGAGATTATTGGCATGTTTTACAGGAAGAGTGTGCTTGTCATTGATGACAAGAACAACAATGATGATGGTAAACAAGAAAAGCATAAGCTTAGGAGGAGGAGCGAACAATATGCAGAGATCAAAACAACTCAGGAGGAGGACCATGACCGTCGGATCTGCAAGCCAAACAAACAACATGGATGAATTGCAGGGAGCGAAAGTAGAATTAAACAAATCACTAGTTCTAATCTCACAATTGGTCTAGATCGTCAGATATCATAAACCCAAATATCGATGATTGTGGTTGATCTAACAAACGATTAGATTAAGTCAGATTAAGTCACGATCGTCGGATGCGCAACCGCTAGATCAATGATAGGAATAGATTGTGGAAATTGAAAGAAGAATTAAATATCGTGCTATTTCCAGTTATGCAATTAGTCACGACCGTCAGATCTTATAGCCTCGAAGATCGACGATTGTGGTTGACTCACCAACAACACACAACTTCAAATTGCGAAGTTTGGGTGACGAGTTAAATTACTCGCAAGTTGTGGTTCCACAATCATCGTCAACCATTGATCTGCTTCGAGTGTTTTCATAACCGTTGGATCACTTTAAAGTGGAAGGATAGGATAAGTGGGGCTAAAGGGTTGAGAATTTGATTATCCAAATACCCGTCAGCTGTCAGATCAAACCCGAATTCTCATTAGCCGTTGGATCATTTTCGAGAGGAAGGATAGGATAAGCGAGGTAAGATCTGAGATCTCATTTATGCAAATTTCCATCAGTCATTGGATCATTTTAAAGTGGAAGGACAGGATAAGCTAGAAAAGTAGCATCGCAGAAAGATCGAGCCGTCAATCTAAGAACGTGATCAACGAACAACATTTAGTTTGGGTCTAAAAGTTGTGAGGAGGTTACTGTTCGGGGATTCTCACTTTGGAAGAATTGGTGGCTTGAATAGTCAAAATACCCGAAGTCCTGAAGTGAATGAGGATCCACGTCAGCAAGGCTAC
>ML782010.1:390382-403181 GCA_009831015.1 Picea engelmannii | reverse complement strand
GGTCATTTCAATGATGTATTATGTGTTCCAAGTCTTTCTTGTAACCTTCTATCAGTATATCAAATCACTCATTCAGGTGAAGGTAAAACCATAGAGTTTTCACCTCACCAAGTTGTAATCAAGGATCTAAAATATCCTAAGCACGTTCTTGCAAATGGAATTGTTGATGATATTACCAGGTTGTACAAGTTTGACAACTTTGGGTCATCATCTTTTTCATCAGTTTTTGTTGTTCATAGCAATGACTTGAGCAAACTTTGGCATGAGCGGTTTGGTCATCTAAACTATCGCTCATTGCAACAACTATGTAATCAACAGATGGTGATTGGTCTTCTTCTTGTTTCATGCAGAGATGGTGTTTGTGCCGGTTGTGTTCTCGACAAACATCATCGGGACAATTTTGAAAAACATGCCTCTTGGCACGCCTCAGGTCCTTTGCAGCTTGTTCACAGTGATTTGTGTGGTCCACTTTCTTCTCCTTCTTTTTTTGGGTGCAAGTGTTTCTTAAATTTCATTGATGACTTTTCCAGACATACTTGGGTTTACTTCTTAAAACATAAGAGCGAAGTTTTTGACAAGTTTTTGGCCTACAAGGCCCTTGTAGAAAAACAATCTGGACATCAAATTCAAAGGTTAAGAACAAATAATGGAGGCAAATATGTGAACAATAATTTTACAAGTTACTGCACTACACAGGGAATCCAAATGCAACACACTGTTCCATATACACCACAACAAAATGGTGTTGTTGAGAGAAAGAACCACACATTAAAAGAAATGGCTAATTGTATGATCCAATCTAAGGGATTAAGTCTAAAGTATTGGGCGTAAGCCATCAACTGTGAAAATTACATAGTAAATCGCACTCCCACAAAGGCTCTTAAAAATATAACACCGAAAGAAGCTTGGACTAAAATTAAACCAGATGTAAGTCACTTCCGTGTATTTGGCAGTATAGCATGGGCTCACATTCCTGATGAGAAAAAGAAAATATTGTAGCCTAAAAGTGAGAAGTGTATATTTGTTGGTTATTCCGAAGATGTCAAAGGTTATAGACTTCTTCAAACACATTGTAATGAAATTATTATTAGAAGAGATGTTAAATTTTATGAAAATCTCTTGGCCTGGGAGCCTAATTCGACGTTTGTGCCTTCTTTGGTCTGCGAGCCTAATTCGACGGTTGTGCCTTCTTCGGCCTGCGAGCCATCTTAGACGTTTGTGCCTTCTTCTGTTTTGATTTCTTCTTCAGATGATGACAGTGAGGATGAAAATCCACCTCTTCCTGCTCACCTTCCTCCATATGAGTCTTTTGAACCTGAACCAACACCATCTCCACCACTTCCTAGATGGGTCTATTAAACATGAGAAGCAGCTGGTGATCTTGTCGATGATACTTCAGATCAATGTCAGACACGTTCACAGTTCCAACGAGCCTCTTCTCTTTTGGCTCATGATCTAGAGACATTTGCAGAAGCTTTAGGTCATCCGGATTGGGATACATCAATGAATGAAGAGTGTCATTCTTTAATGGCAAACGATACTTGGGATCTTGTATCTCTTCCAAAAGGAAGAAAACTTGTCAGATGTAAATGGGTCTATAGAACTAAGTATGCATCAGATGGAAGTGTTGAAATACACAAGGCTTGATTAGTTGCCAAAGGATTTTCCCAATTTGAAGGAATTGACTATAATGAAACCTTTTCCCCTATAGCCAAAATTAATTCCATCCGCCTTGTTCTTGCCCTTTCTACCTCACATAAATGGGAGGTCCATCAGATGGATGTTAAATCCACCTTATTTCATGAAGATTTGCAAGAATAAATCTACATGGAACAACCTCCTGGCTATGTCTAGAATGACTCTAGCCTTATTTGTCACCTTAAGAAATCTTTTTATGGTCTCAAGCAAGCTCCCTGAGCTTGGGATGCCAAAATGGACAACTTTCTTATTTCCACTGGATTCTCTAGATTCCATTCTTATCCTAATGTCTATACCAAGAAAGTAGGAAGCCATATCATAATCCTTGTCCTTTATGTTGATGACCTTATCCTTACTGGTAATGACTCAAAACTTTTAAATCATGTGAAAACCAACCTTAAGAAGAAATTTGAAATGATAGACTTAGGTTTTTTGCACTACTTCCTTGGCCTCCAAGTTTTGCAAACCAATGAAGGAATTTTTCTTTCCCAGTCTAAGTATGCTTGTGACCTTCTTCATTGCTTTCACATGGATGATTGTAAACCAACCACTTCTCCCTTCCAGTTTGGAGTCAAGCTTACTGCCACCTATACTTCTCCCAAAGTTGATGCCACCCTGTACCGTCAGTTAGTTGGTAGCCTCTTATACTTGACTCAGACCCGTCCTGATCTTTCCTTTGTTGTTGGTCTTGCTGCCCGGTATATGAAAACACCCCATGAAATCCATTGGAAAGCAACTAAAAGGATACTTCACTATGTCTGTGGTGCAGTTCAGTTCGAGATACATTATAGTTCAGGGGGGACTCCTTTATTGGTTGGTTTCAATGATTTATATTGGGACGACGACCCTGATGATCATAAGTCTACTATAGTTTATGTTTTCAGCCTTGGTTCAGGACCTGTCACTTGGGCCTATAATAAACAACAAGCTATTGCACTTTCATCAGCAGAAGCAGAGTACCGAGCAACGGTAAATGCAAGTCAGGAAGCCTTGTGGCTTCGACAGATCCTTTCAGAGTTTGGATTCCAGCAATAGCATCCGACCAGCCTTTGGTGCGACAATCAGAGTGCCATCAAGCTCGCTAAAGACCCAGTTCAACATAAGCATAGCAAACACATCGAGCTACACATGCACTTCATCATAAAGCTCATTCATGATCAAGTTATTGAAGTGATATTTTGTCCTACAGAAGATCAAGTTGCAGACATTTTCACAAAGTCTCTTACATAAGCAAAGTTTTCCAAACTTTGATCTATGTTAGGAGTTCAGGAAGGTTTCATTAAGGGCAGATAGGATCTAATGCCTCCTTCCTTCTCCTATTGTGTCACCATTGTAAATCCTTCAATCCTATCCCAAGTTTTTATTAAGGGGAGATGTTAGGATATTTAGACACTTAGGAGTTAGTTAAGATCTACTTGGTATAATGTGTTGCTAGGTAAAAGTGTGTTTCTTAGTGTGTTTCTTTAGTATGCATTAGTATGCATTTGTAGTTAGGAAATCCAACGGTCACGATATGTTCCTGACATAGAGTGATCCGACGGTTCATACTTTCCTCGATCTTAACGACCATTGATCTTTGGCTTAACACCTGATTGGTCCGTGATCTATATTTAAAGAGCATGGAGGGTCATTTGTTGATGATCGATTGTGAGAAACTCTCTTCTAAAATCTCTCTGTAATTTTTTTCTTTTGCATTAATAAAATGCTCCAAGTGGCTGCATTGGTTGGGGCCGTGGATATTTCCCCATAGGGGTTTTACCACATGAAAACATTAGTGTGTTGATATTTGATATGGTTATGTGAGTGGTTACTGAAGGTGTTCATCCTCTGTTGGAATACCCGTGTTGTCGAACAATAAATCCGAAGCAAAAGGGTTCAGTTGTAGAGCACATGGAGAACTTCTAAAGATTGAATATAAAGGTAATGGATATTCCAGATGAGAACCTGATTGATTTCTTCATAGGAACTTTAAAGGATAACATTCAACACGAGGTTCGCCTTTGGGAACCCAAATCATTGGAGAATGCATTCATGGTGGCGAGAAATGTTTAAAGTAAAAATTTGGCTATGGATACTAGAAGGACCACCCCTAACATCTATCGATAGAATAATGTTCCTTATTCCAAACCACCTCAAACTACAAGGTTGACACCTCAACAATTGGAGAAGAGAAAAAAAAAAGGTTTATGCTTTAATCATGACAACAAGTACAGTAAGGGACATAAGTGTGGTGAGCAGAAATTATTCTACATAGATTGTGAAGAGGAAGAAGAAGAAGAACCATCTCAAGATGAAGATGTAGAAGATATTTCTTTTGAAGAGATGAATCCCACCATATCATGTCATGCATTGGATGGAATTATCACTCCTCAAACCCTCAAGATCAAAGGATATATCAAAAAGAAAAAGTTAATAGTGCTAATTGATTTTGGCAGTACTCATAATTTCATTCACTATAAATTAGCCAAAGCTCTCAATTTATTTATAAATCCAACGCCAGAGTTTCAAGTAATAATTTCAAATGGAGGAACTATCAATTGCTCAGGAAAATGTCATAAGATCAATCTTACTATGGGGGAATATGTAATGAATAGTCCAATGATTGCTATACCCATGGGTGGTGTTGATGTCGTACTAGGGGTCCAATGGTTACAATCATTGGGAACAATGGATTTTAATTTTCAAGAACTTTTCATGAATTTTTCATTGGAAGGAAAAGAATTTGAGTTAAGGGGTATCACAGGGAAACCCAGTAAGGTGTTAAGTTCTAATGGCATGAAAAAATTATTGAAAAAGGGGCATCACGATGTAATTGTACAACTATGCTCAGTAGATGTTCAGACATCTAAGCCATCTATTCAATTATATCTAAAAGGGATCATTGATAACCATTCAAAATTATTTGAATATATTCCCAGAGGTGTTCCACCCACTCGCGATAATGATCATGTTAATTCCTGGGAGTGTTCCTCCTAACATCATGCCTTACATATACCCATATGCCCAGAAGAGTGAAATTGAGAGTATGGTTGAAGAAATGGTAGAGGCTGACATTATTAGACCTAGCCAAAGTTCTTACTCGGCACTAGTGGTAATGGTACTCAAGAAAGAGGGCTCATGGTATGTGTCCAGATTATAGAGAGCTAAACAAGATCACCATTAAAGTTAAGTTTCCCATTCTCATCATTAATGAATTGTTAGATGAATTACACGGAGCAATCTACTTCACAAAGCTGGATCTCTGTTCAGGGTATCATCAGATTAGAATGAAGGAAGAAGATATCCCAAAAACAAGATTCAAAACTCATGAAGTCCATTATGAATTTTTGGTCATGCCGCACCTTCCACATTCCAAGAGTTTGTGAATTCCATTTTCAAGCCCTTCCTTTGAAAATTTGTGTTAATATTTTTTAATGATATACTAATCTATAGCAAGTCTTGGGAAGATCATGTTCGACATGTTGACAGGGTGCTACAACTACTAAAGGAGCAACAATTTTATGCCAAACCATCCAAATGTTTCTTTGGGTTGAAGGAGGTAGAGTATTTGGGTCATATTATATCTCATGAAGGTGTCAAGGTAGACCCTAACAAGATTGAATCCATTATGGACTGGTCGATTCCCAAAACATTGAAGAATCTTAGAGGATTTTTGGGTTTGACAAGTTACTACTGCAAGTTTGTTCAGAACTATGGAAGAATAACAACACCTTTAACTACATTAACTAAGAAGGATGCATTTTCATGGACTCTAGAGACAACTCAAGCTTTTGAACAACTTAAAGAGGCAATGTGAAAAGCTCCTTTCTTGACCACACTAGACTTCACAGAAAACTTTATTGTGGAATGTGATGCCTCAGGAAATGGCATTGGTGTTGTTTTAATGCAAGAAGAAAGGCCCCTTACTTTTGAAAGTCGGCCACTCAAGGGAAAGGAATTACACAAACCCATTTATGAGAAGGAAATGATGGAAATACTACATGCATTGAAGAAATGACGCCCTTACCTAATAGGGAGGCACTTCAAGGTCAAAACAGATCATGACCGTCTTAAACACTTCTTGGAACAAATACTATCTTCAGAAGAGCAACAAAAATGGGTGACCAAGATGTTGGGTTATGACTTTGAAATCATCTACAAAAAAGGGAAGTAAAATGTTGTGGCAGATGCACTCTCAAGAAAGGATGAAGATGTTGAGGCATTCTTCTGTGCTATCTCTATCATCCAACTTGATTGGATAAAAAAAGAAAGGGATGAATGGAAGAATGACAAAGAAGTGTGGACTCTCATTCAAAGGTTGCATCAGGATTCCAATGCATCTGATACATTTACATGGAAAAATGATTCACTATGGTACAAAGATCGTTTATATTTATGTAAGAACTCCCAACTAAAAAAAATTTTACTTTTGGAATCGCACACCTCTTTGGTAGGAGGGCATTCAGGATTTTTGAAAACCTATAATAGGGTCAAGAGGGAATTTTTTTGGGATGGCCTTAAAACTGATATTCAAAGGTTTGTGGCATAATGTTTGGTTTGCCAACAAAATAAGGTGGAAACAATTAAGACCCCAGGTCTTTTACAACCATTAGCCACCCCAAGTCAGCGTTAGGAGGAGGTTTACATGGATTTCATCACAAGGTTACCGAAGTCTGAAGGAAAGAGTGTCAGCATGGTGATTGTTGATAGACTTACCAAGTACACACACTTTTGTGCACTCTCTCATCCTTTCAAAGCCAGTACAATTGCTACCACATTCATGGAGACAATTCAAAAGCCACATGGAAGCCCAAAGATTATTGTAAGTGACAAAGATCCCATCTTCACTTGACATTTTTGGACATAATTATTTTCTTGTTTGGGTACTCAATTGGCTCATAGCTCATCTTATTATCCTCAATTTGATGGAAAAAATGAGATAGTGAACAAATATCTGGAAGGCTACCTTTGTTGCTTTGTCTCTAATAAACAAACACAATGGTTCGAGTGGTTACCCTTGACAGAATGATGGTATAACACTTCCTTTCATACTGCAACAAAAATGACACCTTTTATGGCGCTTTATGGATATCACCCATCGTCCATCACTTCTTCTCTAAAAGAAAAATCTAAGGTTAAAGTAGTGGAATAGCACATTGAGCATCAACAACAAGTTTTCCAACTCTTAAAGGACAACCTAACCATGTCACATAATCGCATGAAACAATAAGTAGATCAACATCGTAGTGAAATAAGTTTTGAAGTAGGGGATTGGGTATTTTTAAAACTACAACCATACAAATAAATGTCCCTCAAGCAAGCTAAGAAGGGTAATAAATTATCACCAAAGTACTATGGCCCTTACAAGGGGTTGCAAAAGATTGGTACTATGGCATACAAATTGAAGTTGCCTGCATCTTCGCGAGTACACCTAGTTTTGCATGTTTCATGCTTAAAGAAGGTTATAGGTGACAAGATCGTAGTTCAAACTATATTGCTAGAACTTGACGAGGAAGGAAAAATTAGATTGGAGCCTGAAGTTATCACTCGCACAAGGAATAGATCAATTTCAGAGTATCTCATTAAGTGGAAGAAACTACCTGCTGAAGATTCCACGTGGGAAGATGATTTTTTCATACAAAAGCATCCAAAACTACTCAAGCGTCGAGGACAACCCTTGTGTGAAGGGGAGGGGCATGTTAAGCCCTAAATTGTGGCACATTACCCCTTAATTAGGGCATATTACATTAGTATTGTTATTTTATTTATGTCGGCTTAGGTCCATTAGTTGTAATTGTACCTCCTAGTATCCTATATATACCGAGGAAACCTTTTCAATTGGAATCATCTTGTATTTTTGAATTCATGTGATGCATAAAGAGGTTTCCCCCTCAAAGAGGCTTATTATCTAGATTTATTTCTTTGTCAAGGCGTGGAGTACTTATTCTGAGGTTTTTATGCTATTTTGATATTTGGTTCTTAACATTTGTGGTTTCATCTACTTGTTTGCAAAGGCTTCACCAACTTAGACCATTAAATTATTTTTTCTAGAGAACCTCCCTTGTAGGAGGTTTATTATTTAAAATCAACCACATGAAAAATTTATTTTTGGAAGGACACCCTAATTTCTAGATTATTATCCACCCCCAAGATTATTGTCCCTCCAAACCTTCCTCAAAAAGTTCTCTATAGCCTAGCTTAGGCACATATGTTCGTGAGGGATTGAGTGACCATATCAACAGATCATCTTCTTCTCGAATTTTGACATTGTTGTCTTTTAAAACCCCTATACAACCCTCCCAATATTCACCAAGTTCTTCTCTCAAGCCCATATCCTCCCAAGTGAGCCACTGTTATTGCCAATTCATAGACCTCTCATAGTTCTCATAGTTCACACTTTGTCCAAGAATGTAAAATCATTTTCTTCCAAGGTCTTGGATCAACTAAGGATGTATTTTGTGCAAATCTTTACTTCCTATCCAAGGACCAAGGCCAATTCAAATTTTCTCACCTTTGCACACCTTCCAAATAAACCAATTACCTACCAAATGAAAGGCCGAATTCACATATTTCCAAATGATTGAGGCATTGTGTATGTGTTTTTATGGGTTTCTTACCCAATCCTCTACCATAGCTAGGGAAATATATTTTGCATTGATTACTTGGACCCATAACCCTTTTCCTTCTATTAGCCTCCAAACATTTTTGTAACTAGAGCTTTGGAGAAGAGAAAGGGATTTTTTAGTCCCCAACCTCCACTAGCTTTTTGAACAACCATTTTTTTCCATGAAGCCAATACAAGTCCTTTATTCTTTTGGTCTCCTGACCAAATAAATTTGTAGCACAATTTCGTAATTTTCTCCAACACACCTTTCAAAACCCACGCTAGTGAAATTCAATATATTGGTATTGCTTCTAACATAGCCTTAACAAGAACCATTCCACCCCCTCGAGATAGCCATCGATTTCACTATGTATTTAGTCTCTTTTTCACTTTAGCAATCAACCCTTGCTAGTCACCTTTTTTATACATATTGGGATTTAAGTGGAATCCTAAATACATTAAAACCTAGTCTAAAGCAATCATTTGGCCAGGGAACAAATGGGAGAAATAACCATGTTATTGTTCAATGGTTCCCCATGTGGAAATGGTGGATTTTTCAAGATTAATAATCATATCGGTAGGTTTGCAAAATAACTCTCAAATGTTTTTAATTTCTCAACCATCCTTCTAGTGCCTTCACAAAAAATCATAATATCATCCACAAAAAGGAGGTGTGTGATATCACAAGTTGGACCAATGCATATCCATTTGAAACTACCATGTTTTACAACCTCTTTTATTATCCTACTGTCCTTCAGCCATGAGAAATAAAATGAGAGGGGAAAGGGGGCATCCTTTCCCAAGACCCATTACTGGTATGAAAAAGAGGGATGTAGCCCCATTGATTAAGATGGAAAAGGACATTGAGGTAATGCATCTCATCACCCTTACTACAAATTGATGACAAAAACCCCTTAGTTAATAAGAATCAATATTAGGTAAATCCAACTTACTTTATCATAAGGGTTGGAGAGGTCCACTTTGATGAACAAAGTTGTTTTGCTTCCAACCTTGATCAAGTGTAGGCTTTCCTATGCTACGACGGCTGCCTCTTGAATTTTTCTTCCCTCCAAGAACCCAATATACTCTCTAAAGATTTGTTTTGATCATACACTTTTTAGTCTTTTTGCAATAACTTTTGAGATAATTTTGTAGATACGATTGCATAAGGATATTGACTTCAAGTTTTCAATAGATATCATGTTATCCTCTTTAGGAATCGAAGCTATAAAGGTAGTGTTAAAGGATCCTAGCATTTTTCTAGTGGTTCTAGTGGCCTCCACCACCCTTCTTAGATAATTTTCTATGAATTCATAGCATCCCAAAAAGAATTCCATAGAGAGAACATCTATCCTTGGACTTTTATCCCTTTGGAAACTTTGTAAAGTTTGTTGCAATTCCTCTTTCTTCACTTCTTTCATCAATTCCAAATTGTCCTCAAGATTGAAAAAACTAGAGAATGATTTGGATAAGCTGATTACTTCAACAACAATAGCTTGAGAGTCCTCCCTAAAAGGGCTTGAGAAATAGTTGAGTCCTTAATTTGTAAAATCCTTAAAGTTTGTTGCCCAACTATCATTTCCTTTGTGAATTTTCCAAATAGAGTTAATGTTTTTCCTTTTGTTTTCATATCAATGAAAGAACCTGGCATTTTCACCACTTGCTTGAAGCCATACGACTCTAATATTTATCCTCCATTCTTTTTCTTTTCTAACAGTTTTTCCCTCTTTTTTTCTTCCAGGAGCTTCACCTCCATGTTCTAAGACTATTACGATACCCAAATTCGTCACTGCAATATAGTGCCTCCAACACTTCTTCGACTTCTTTGAGGAGCTTGTCATAGTTTTGTTTTTTATCCTTGGCCCATTCAACTACAAACTTCTTTGCCTCTTTTATATTTTTTGACACTGTGTCAGACAAATTCCCCTGGGGTTGTGTTATCGCACAATTTGTAGTTGGAGTAAAGGATGGATTGAAAAGAGGCAAACTTGCGAAATTGAGACTATCCTACCACTATCACCTGAATAGGATATCTCTTTATGTTTAGGGTGGCAGGCCTTGGGGAGATGTCCCCGGTGACCTGGGGTTTGAGAAGGTAAAGGATTATGAGAAATCCCCCCCCCCCCCTCATAAGTCACCACCGATCATAAAGTACAACTAATCAACCAATAAAGATAAAGATAACTGAAAGTACAAATGATAACCAAGAATGTACCTACCCGAGACAAAGCAACAAGAAAAACTATGCATGTTCAAGATCACTTGCTTGGTTAGTACTTCATATAATCAAGGAATTTCTGATTTAAAGCAATTGATAAACAACGTCGATGAAGTAAATCAATGATGTACAATAGCAATGATTACAATATATCACTTCACAATAAATGCTAAAGGAGATTCACAATGATCAATGACAATTTTATCATTAATGTAACAATGACAATACTAGAAGCAACACTTTATCCAACCTTTCAATTGCTTTAAAGACACAATAAATGTTGCATGGATATGGTTATAACATAGGTAGATGATGACAACAAATAGGGTTAGTAAGTGTTAAATCTAAACTATGGTTAGAAGGAGTTAAAGGTTGTTCAAGAGTATTTGGAAGTTGTGATCAAAGGACTCAAGTGCAAGGTCTTAGATCAATGCGCTATTAGGGAAAATGGAGTCAAACTGGTTGCAAATGTTGAGGGGCTGAAATGATAGTGAGAGGGCCAAAGACAAGAGGGATATGATAGTTGAAGTGTTTCTAAGGCAAGGCTTCACCCAATCAACCCTAGGGGAAGATAGCTCACTAAGGTGTAGAAACCCTAGGCCTTAGTGTGTCTTCCTCCTTCTTTAGCTCAAAGGGAAAAGATGAAACGGCTAGGCTAGAAGAGTAAAAGGTAGAGTGTTGCTATGGCAAGGCTGTAACATCTATCTTCAACAAATTAAAATGGATCTTAGTATAACTTAGCAGGGACATGAAATAAGGACACCAACATGTGCTTATTCCCTAGGGTTTAATCCAACAAATTTCATTAAAATGCAAGTAAGATATACCATAACCATTCAAATAAAGAAGAATTGCAGAAATTCACTTACATTCATCAACCATTCATTAAGCCAAACCCTAGTTGTAAACCTTCCACCAAGAAAATGAAGAAAATAGCCAAGAAAGAGCCTCCTTCAACAAGTGCGCATCAAAATTTCAACCAAGAACCCTAAAGGAGGGCACAAATTTCAGACCTCACTAAGAGTGAGTGAAATATGATGATCTAAATTAGAGTTTTAGCTCTCTACTTATACAATATCAACGACCTTAATAAAATTTAGGTCACCAAAAGGCCAACAAGGCCAAAATACCAAATAATATTGTTTTATATTAAATGTCATAAATTAAACCCTAATCGAGCAAAAGTAAAGACATCATGCCCTTTCTAGGGTGACATTAGCCCCTTTTAGGGCAACATTGGCCTCCTGGAGCAAAATGTTAGCCCTCCTTGGTGTTGGTTGTGGAGCCTGATTACCTTCCTGATTTAGAGGTCTTTTACTTTCAACCGTGTTTATACCCCATGAAGTATTTACACCCCAAAAGTATGTACACTCTTCCACGCGGGGCAGTGCAGAGGGGGGTTACCCCCTCTACGGGGTCCAGGGGGGCTATCCCCCCGGCTAGGGGGTCTAGGGGAAAGCGGGGGTTCAGGGGCAAAGCCCCTGAAGCAAAAATTGCCTTGTAAAAGTATATTCTAATTTCATTGTAAATCTGGACCGTTCATTATAAGGTCACAGATCTAACGATAGAGATTATGTTAGGTTTTTTTGCCCTAGAAGGCAACCCTCTTTTATGAGGGAAATGTATTGCGGCTATGTATGTTGGCGAGTATTGTATTCTGAGAGAGGAGATTGTGAGAGAAAGAAGAGGAAGTTACAATGGGTTTTGCTGTAGGTTGTATCCCTTCATTTTGCTGGATAATAATAAAGAAAGGACCTGACAATTTCTTTGGTGGACGTAGCCCACACTGGGTGAACCACGTAAATCTGTGTCTCTCTTTTATTGTGTATCTTCTGTGTTTTGTTTCTACATTTGTTTTATTTTATTGCTTCGCGGTCCTGTTTTTCTAACAACTAGTATCATAGCATAAGGTAACTCGCAGGAAAAGAGGGTTCCTGGTTCGAGTGGGAGAAATGTCGGAAGATGGAAAGTTTAGGGTCGAGAAATTTAACGGCCAAAACTACTAGTTATGGAAGATGCAGATGGAAGATTATTTATATCAGAAGGATCTATTCCTACCATTGAGCGGAGTAGCAAAGAAGCCGACGACCATGAAGGATGAAGAATGGGAGATTCTTGACATAAAGGCTCTAGGAACAATACGACTGAGCCTGACAGCGTCGGTGGCTTTCAATATCTCAAAAGAAAAGACAACGAAAGGTTTGATGGACGCCTTGGCCAAATTGTATGAAAACCCTCGACATCCAATAAGGTATTTCTAATGAAGAGATTATTTAATATGAAGATGTCGGAAGGTGGGT
>ML782010.1:366924-382784 GCA_009831015.1 Picea engelmannii | reverse complement strand
TGCGTATAAGTTTAGAGCCCTAGCTTATTAGTCCGTAGGGTAGAATACCCCACAACACCAACTTGGAATCTTTCAACATGGTTCTGACCATTTCTTTTACAGTTTTGTTCTTCCTTTCAACAACTCCATTTTGCTGAGGTGTCCTAGCCATTGATAATTTCCTTTTTATTTCATGTTCTTCACATAAATCCATGAATACTTTTGACATGACCTCACCTCCATTGTCTAATCTCAAACACTTGATTTTCAAGTCAATCTTGTTTTCAACCATCTCTTTGAATATCCTGAAACATTCAAATGCCTCTGAATTTTTCTAGAGAAAGGAGACTATGATCATTCTTGTATAATCATCAATAAGTAGCATGAAGTGTTGTTCACCATTGAGCCATTTTTTCTCATCGGTCTGCATAGATCAGTGTCTACACTTTCCAAAGGTTTAGTTGTAGAGTATTCCTTTCTCCTGAACTCTGCTCTTGTTATTTTTCTATGTAGACAATGCTTGCACATATTATTGGCTGGTTTTGAAATTTCAAGAATTTCTCTTCCTTCTTCCTTTTTGTTGATTTTAACAAGATTGTCAACGTTCATACGACCCATTCTTTTGTGCCAAAGCTAACATTCATTTTCCTTTCCCAAGCAACATATTTCCTTTCTAATCTCATTTAAGATGTCTATATTGTTTGGAGTCCTTATTGTTGTTGCCACCAACTTTCCTAATCCTTGTTTCCTTATTTCACATTTATTTGAGTCGAATAGGAGTGTATGTTATTGGTCACACATTTGACTCACACTTAGCATATTATTCTTCATATTTTTGAAGTTTGATTGTGTATTTTCCTATAATTTTGGTTGAGTTTTCATTGCCAAACGAAACTGATCCATCTCTTTATTTATCCATAGTTACAAACCTATCCTTGTCACCTGTCACATGCTTTGAGCAACTAAAGTCAACATACCAATAACGTTTACCTCTTTGGGCTTGTAGAGCAATCAAACATTCTTCAATGTTTAGTTTATCCTACTTCCTTTTCCATATCCTTGATGGTTCCTTTACATGACTATTGAAATCCTTCTTTGGTTCCTTTGGAGGAACAATCAATCTGCAGTCTTTGGCCATGTGTCCAAAATTGTTGCATTTGTAGCATTCTACTTCATTATTTAATGAGCCAAAATTGTTATGGTTTATGTTATACACTTCATGGGGCCTTATAAGATCATTATTTCTAGAGTAGCTTTCATAGTTGCTTATGTCTTAGCATAGGCTCTACATTTTATATCCTTGTGCCCAAAATTGTTACAGGAATAACATAAACCAATAAAAATAGTTTAGTACCAGATTGTGGGAGATCTTCTAAATGGTGCAGTTCTTCTGTAATATTCTTCTTGAGTTCTCTCCATTGTTAGTTTCTGATTATGAGTTATATATCTTCTAGGTGGTGCAATTCTTCTATAATCTTCTTCTTGAGTTATTTCCATTTCTCGAATGTTCTCCTTTGAAGGATTTCATTCTTCCTTCTTGATGGGATCTATGATGACTTCTGCATAACTCTTTTTTTCTGCTTCCTTTTTTGTTGTCATGGAGCTCAAACCCTTCTCAGTATGCATTTGTTTGTATCCTAGTCTAGACTTGTCATAGTATGGCCTTTGATTGTTGATGATTTCATCCAATATTTTGGTGTTATTCTACTGCATGTCTTTCTTCTAAAATTCCTTCCTTAGTGAGACTATTTCAGCTGCCAAGCTCTCCTAAATTTTGTCCTTTTCTTCCAACTAGTTTTTGAGAGTTTCTTCAATCCTTTTGGCTTCTTGTACTTGGAAAATTATCTTTATAATCATCTGTTGAACTTCTTCAGAATTAAGATTTTGAGAATCCTCCTTTATCTTGATCAATTATTCCTTGAGTGACTTGTTTTTCTTCCTTTCTCTTTTTATCTCACTTAAGGCGTTGATTAGTTATGCTTCAATATCTACTTCACCTTCTTCTTCATAATCCTTTTCATCATTTTCCAATGTCATAAAGAGTACTCTTTATGAGTCACTGTCACTATCATCATCCTCATCTGATGAGGAACTATCCTCTCTTTAGTAGAGGATTTTCTTGAAGAATTTCTTTTTGTTTCTTTTCTTGTCTCCTTTCTAACATTTCTTTTCTTTCTTCTTCATCACTATATATATTCTTAGAATAAGGAAATTTAGTAGAAAAATGACCAATTTTACCATAATTAAAACATTTTAAAGGAAGCTTAACTTTGTAGTTTCCAGTTCCTCTTTTCAACTTCCTTACAAAGTTGGTCATTTCTTCATCTTCATCTGAATTATCATTGTAGGTACAATTTGACTTTGACTTTTTCTTATTCTTCTTTGTCTTCTTTGATGCTTTGAAAGTTTCTTTCTTCCTGGATGGATTATCCTGCTCTATTCTCATTTCATAAGTTGTAAGGATTCCATGTAACTCGTCCATACTCAATGTAGAAAGGTATACTCTTTATTCTAGGGATGAAATATTAGGATCAAATCTCATTGGAAGAGACCTTAGTACCTTTTGAAAAATTACCGGATCTTTAATCTCTTCTCCTAATCCTTTCATAACATTCATTCTTTCATCAACTCAGATAAAATAAGCTACAATATCTTCATCTTCCTTCATCTTCAGTTGTTCAAATTGACCTCTATAAGTTTGAAGCTTGGCCCCTTTGACTTTTGCATCTCCTTCGTAAACATTTTGAAGTTTGTACCAAATATCCTTTGCAGAGTCACAATGCATAACCTTGACATATACTGAACTAGCCAACACACTCATAATAACATTTGTAGCCTTCAAATTGTTTTCATTAAGTTTCTTTCCATATTTATCTATTGGGGGAGTGGCATGTGTCTTTTATCCATCTACTACTGCTTTCCAGACATCAAATCCTTGTGCTTGCACATACATTTTCATACTGCTGCTCCATAAGGTATATTTATTCCCATAAAAAAATGGAATTCCATTCTTCGTGAGTGGTTAGACTGTTTATGAAGGAACCACTCTGATACCAATTGTTGGAATGTTCACCAATACTAAAAGGGGGGTGGGGGGTGGGGGGTGGGGTTGAATCAATATTGAGCACATTTTATCACTTTTAATCAAAATGTGTAAGCATTTGAGATATCAACAATTTATCACTTATGATTTCATTCAAGATACCATAAACATATAACCATAAATACACAGTGCATAAGAATTTTACGTGGAAACCCAAATGGGAGAAAACCACAAAATGCTTTCTTATATATTAGAAGATTACATTCATAGGAAGCACCAACTTCCAAATTCGTCAGCGCCAAATGGAAGGAGGCACCAACCCCCTGATTTATACGTTTCAACCTGAAGGAAGCTACAACTCCCTAAACTCTATAGATCCAACTAGAAGGAGGGTACACCCCCTTGATTTATATGATCCAACTTGAAGGAATCTATGACTCCTTGTATTCTCCAACACCAACTGGAAGGAGGCTCCAACCCCCTTTCCTTGCCCCTTACTTCCTCCTTGAAATATAAATGGAGACTCAAACTGTCACTTCCACTATCACTGACACTGATATTGATACATCATCATCGACATGTCATTGTTACTGTCACTGATATTGATATATCACCATCAACAAAACTAGATCCAATCACATAAATCATGTGCCAACATCACTAAGAAAATCTCTCAAACATATGCCCAACATCACCAATATATGCCTCAAACTACATGCCAAAGATGTGACTCAATAAAGTGCCATAACATCCATGATAAACCATAAACCATGTACCAAAAATATACCTCAAATCCTATTCCCAAAATTATCGACATATGTCTCTAGCCATGTGCCAAATACTCTCCAAGATATTCCTTGAGCATATACCATAACATCGAGATATAACCCTGAAAACAAATATAAAGACATACCTGTAATCATGTAACAACATGGTGCATAAGATCACAGACCAACATACCTTCCTCAACCTTTTCATCAAGAAAATAACATCTTCACTAACCTCTCCTTCAACCTTGTTGGACAAAACTGGGCAACTAGCAGTGCCTCGCTTGACGAGTTTTATGAAACCTGTGGGATGCCCTATACCTGACATGTGAGGGCCTAATTAATTAGGGTTTTTAGAAACCCTTCTTCCATATGTGGCTTTGAGACTTTCTTCCTTCACACTCCTTCGCTTCCTTAGATTCGATACCTCATACTCACTAATAGATCACATACTTCTTGGATTTTCTTGACTCAAATGAGAGGCTCTTTGATGGGTATTTATACCTTTTCAAGTACCTATTTTACTTGACATTAGGGCCGACCTGTAACTTCTTGTTTGCAATAACTTTTCTCCTTTAATTAATTTTGGGGTCGACTTGTAACTTCTTGTCCTCAGATTCGAGGATTCTTGACCATACTTCGGGGCTTCATCTTTAAGAGGGAATACATTGTCAACCATGAGGAGCCACCTGGCATACCACCTACTGTTGGAAATGACATGACAAGGACTATCCATCTATGATATTTTTTCATGTAATTATGATGTCCTTCATACCCTTTTTCTTCAAACAACTCCAAGCTTCATGAACACATCTCTGGGGCTTCTTGTAGGCTTCTTCAAAGCGTCTTCCTGTGAGGTCCATGCTTAAAAAAATACCATAAGGGGACCACTTTGGAGACTTATTCAAATACACCTGTCACTTCTAGAGGCTTCTATACTTCTTGACATCAATGAAAACCAATTTTCCAATAGTTAATTTCTTTTAACTAGGGTTTGGAACTCTTCCAGAATTAGCCAAGAAGAATTGAGCTTGAAAGGAGAACCCAGTCTCTCGTCCAAATGACATAAATCTAAGAAGATAGGAAAATATCAAAAGCACGAGTTTTTCCAACCCATATTCTATACAAACCCATAGTCTCAATAATGTGATGGTGAATCAAGAAGCGATCTCGTTGGTTGGCAATGACATCATCCCCACTTCAGTTGTTACTCCATGTAGGCCTAATATTTATAGGTTCCACATCAACCCAACCCTACCTATCAAAGTTTTCAATGAAAAAGAATCCAAATTGTCTTCACGGGCCATTGACCCCCATATTTCATACCCACTAACAGAAAAATTGAGATATCTATCAATGACCAATGAATCATCCCTTGGGGCCTGTATCCTAAAAATATTGGAGCAAAAAAATTCCTTACCATCATAAGTTCTATATAAATTAAGAACTGAAAAGATATGATCTAGCTCCAAGCTAAATATTTTTGTTAGGATACCTAAGCAAACATAAAAAAATTTAATGACTTACATTTCAAGGACCAACCAATGATTAATCCACCAAAATGACCCACATAATCCATCCCAACAAAGTCCCACCTTGGAAAGAGTTTGACCAGCTCAGGAATAAAATACTCACAACCCCCCATGGATTCTGGTATCAATAAAATATACCGACGATCTAAATCAACAATACAATGAAGGGAAATTTTTTTGGCCCTCCCTCATAGGCCTTGAACATTGACATAACATAATTTCATGGAGGCCCACCAGAAGGGGTTGTACCAGCTCTAAGTACCCATAAAATGAGACGTTTCCTTCCCTGTGAAACCTCATGAGAGGGTAATTCTTGTACATGCTTAAGTGTTTAATTATAGATAGCCCGAGTAAGCCCAAAATATTTAATAACATCTATCCCTAAACCACCCAGACCAAGGGGCACCCATGAAATCTCTCTAGGTCTAAGAAAATAATACTCTCGACTCAACGAATTAGATATAAACTTGAAGAAGAAGAAGTATGAACCCTCAGCTCCCAACATGATGACCAATTCGAGTCCTTTCCAATATCAACAACAAGTAAACCCTTAGAAATACTAGATAAACTAGCAAGAGGAAGAACCATATGTTGGAATATTCAATAGTACTGAGAGGGGGGGTGAATCAATACTGTACACTTTCAACTCTTTTTAGCCAAGACTGGATTTATCATTTGGTGATCTCTGACTATCCATGATCTCATCTAAGATCATAGAGTTATTCAAGAACTTGACTTGGGTGTGTGACTTCTCAACCTTCTTTCTAAGATTCACAACTTCTGCTTCCAGCTTATGACATGATTCTCCCCTTTTATTCAACTGGTTCCTCACTACCTCCTCTCTTCTTTTGGTTTCTTCAAGTTGGGTCTTCAGATTGACATTTCTCTCTCTTAGTATCTGCAAGGATTCTACTGAGTTCATCATCTTCCTTCTTTTCTTCTTTTACTTGACTGATTTCATTCTTTAATTTCTCAATCTTTTCTTCTTTTTCTTCTAGCTGAATATCTTGCTCAGATATGAATTTTTCATTGTGTTTGAGCATTTCCTTTATTTCCAAGAAATGATTTTGACTCTTTTCAAGAAATTATTTAGTGTAGTCATGAAGAAAACTATAGTCTGAATAATCATGGTCATAGTGGTATTCATAAAGACTCCAATGAACTTTCTGTTTGACCTTAAAGAGTTCTTCTTCTACTTCTTTCATGGGATAAATGATAACAAAACATTCTTCTATTGTATCTAAATATTATTCTTTACTTGCAGGGGAGATTTTAATGTCAACATTATTGCAATCGAAAGATTGTGGAGAGTCTTTACCTTTATTGATGACCGAGTCTTCCTCTTCATCCTTGATAGGAATGTCTTATGTGCCTTCTCTTTTGATTTGATACATCTTCATGGGAGGATGAACAGATTCTTTAGAGGTATCATCACAACACATGTCCTCTTCAACATCAATCTGAGTAATAGGACTTGAACCTTTAATCATTTGTACTTGTTCATATTCAAGGTCAAATTTGTTTAAAGGAATTCTTTGTAGACTGAGAACTTTACCAAGGACTTCAGTCCCTTTATTGAATTTTTCAACAGTCTTAAGTTGATATTTTAGTTGTTTACACCTTTGTTTATATATTCTCAGATCATCCAGAGCACACTCAAGCTCAGCTTCAAGATTGACTTTTGCTTCAATGTCTGAGTATTATTCAAAAGAATCTTCATCACTAGAATTGTTGTAGACTGAACTTTGTTCTGATTGAAATGATTCATTAGAATTTTCTTCTGAGTAGAGGTATTTCATCTTGTCCCAAAGTTCCTTTGCAGAATTACATTCACCTATCTTCTTTTTGACATCATCATGCAATCCATCAAGGATTGTATTCATTGCCACTGAGTTACTTTTCTTGGCTTTCTTTTGGGTTGGAGTCCTTACTCTGTTTGGTGGGAAGTAATCAGTGATCACTGAATTCCATACATCATGTCCCAATGATTTTAGATGACTTTCCATTCTCGTACTCCAAAATATGTATTCTTCTTTTCTAGGTATTGGAGTTCCATTCACAGTGTAAATCTTTTTTCCATCCATGTGTGCTTAATTTCATCTTCCTTTCAGTTTGTTAGACTGTTATTAAATGAACCTCGCTATGCTACCAATTGATGGAATATCCAACAATACTGAGAGGGGGGGGTGAATCAATATTGCCTAGTTTTTATTTTTAACTTCATCCATATTAAGCACACACATATTAATTATTCAATTAAACAATATATGATGAAAAAAAAACCCTTATGAACACAAGATTTTATCGTGGAAACCAACAGGGAAAAACCACTAACTCTTTTCTCATTAATAAACTGTTCTTTTACAAAACTTTTTTCAAGCTACAACTCGATGGAGAGACTTTTCACAAGTTTCTTCAGCTGCAACTGAAGGGATGTTTCCACACCCCAGTTACCAACTACAACTGGAAGGATGCTTCAACTGACAAGGAAGCACCAACTCGCCTTGTTCACCAGCACCGACTGGTAGGAGGCTACAACCCCCTATTTAGTCAGCTACAACTGACAAGGAAGCACCAACTCCCTCTGCAGGCACCAACCTGCCCTTGCACCACCCAACCAACCTTATTTTCAAAATGTAATTCAACATCTTCTGCTCTTCATTGAATTTGACTCATGCAAACATTAACACAAGTTCTATAAGATTTAACCTATTGACTTCAACTTGTTTTCCCTTACTCCACCCTTCCACCCTTGATGCAGGTTATAACATTTATAACACTTTTACTGTACTCTTTTCAAACAACCAAAGATACTATCAATTCTTCAAGTCTTCTTAGAATCATTAACTGTTGTACTTTCTACTTGTCTGCTACAACCTCTGCTTGTATGGACTTTTGGTTATCTGCAATCATGCTTCATCTCTTTCTCTTTGGATTCTGTCATTTAGTCTTCAATGAATATTCCGCAGTCCAATAAAGGTCTTCTATGTCAAATAATGGATTGCATAACTGCTGCTCCGTCTTCTTCTATTCTTGATCTTCAATAAGACATCGACATGTCCATTAGAACAATCAGTTCTTCCTCTTGATCTCTGCTTCTTTTTGTTTTGATCTTCTTATCTGAACTACAGAGACACTCTCTTCTCAACACTCTTCTTCATTTATATAATCTTCAAAATGGCGTGAGTGTGAGACACTGTGTCCCTTTATTTGGAACATCGCACTTCTTCGTTTAACTTAACCATAAACACCGTTTTATAATTTTTACCGTGAGGGATTTTCATAAATTGATCACAGTTATGGATCAATTTCATCCTTTTAGACTTGATCCCGAATCTCTACAATTTATTTACAGAAATAGAGTTATACAGAGGTGATTTCTTTAAACCATTACATGTGATCGAGTGATACAAAAGCACGAGCTTATAATCTTTAATGACGCTTTATCTTTCGCCTTTATATCTCTTATTCCATATGACCAATTGCAATGACTAGACGGTAGGCAAAATGAGTGCTTATCAATTTCAACTGTCACGATTTAATCCTCTGATGAGATGGATGACAATCTGGGCATCGGATCAGACGGTTTATTTTGTGGAACCAGATCAATGGTAAGATTTGATCCTTACACTGCTTAATCCAACGACTATGACTTAATCAAGCACTGATATGGATGACCACCATTTACTTAGAAACCTCGTGCTTCGTGTAGGTGTGACATGCAGGTCGGGTAGTGGAGCGACACGTGTAGGAAGGGTAGTGGACTGTGACGTGTGAGCGTGGAGGTGGTATGGAAGAGTGGTTTGGCGATTTACTCAAAGGGGGGGCAGGCAGTAAGTGGTAATGAGTGAGGGGGGTTCGAGTTAACAAGAATGCGACACGTTAAGAGGGCCCCACATGGGAAATACCACCAAATCGGACCCCCCCCCCCNCCCACCGTTAAAGGCATAAATTTTGTGGGGGTCTGATATGCCCTGTCGACCGTAGATATGAGCGCCCGATTATCGGTCGCTGAGATTAGCGCTCCCTTTAACATAAAATGACAAACTGTCGTGTCAACGCCCTTTACCTTTTCTTCATTTTGTCACCAATTGTAGATCTGTTTGGCAAGTGACCATCGACGGTCGATGTGGATTTGTGATATTCCCTATCGATCCAAGATTTGATCTGATCGTTGACTAGTCTTCTGAGATTCATTGTGCCATCTCTTCTGAGCTTTGATATTCATTTTCTCACCCTCCTGATCTTTTATCTTTGCATTTCGTCATATTGTAAATTCGCCATATCTTCTGAGCTTTGATCTTCATTCGCTAACTCTCCTGAGATTTAATCTCTGCATATCGTCCAACTGTTTGACATCAACCATTATATGCTGAGAAAATACTATTGATATCAATGATAGTTCATCATCCCAACTTATCATCACATCAATGATATTCATTGTTCGTCATACCAACTTATCATCACATTAATGATATGGAGTGTTGACATCAATGACAATATATTAATGACACTATATCCAACAATATCCCCCTTTGTCATTGATGACATTATTCAAACTTCATACTGAATCTCCCCCTGAGATGTGGCATCTCTCCTCTGAGGTTATTCTCCCCCTTTGACATCAATGGAAAATGGTTGCTTCCCTTATGGTAAATCTCTGTTTGTCTGTATGTTTCTGACCAGAATTTAAAAACTGATAACTCCACCCGTAATCATACTTTATATGCCATACTGAATGACTCCTTCTAACTTTGATTGTTGTCTCCCCCTGATTTGGTGCCAACTGATGCATTTTTTTATTTTTCTTTATATTATTTATTTTTATTTTTATTTTTGAGAGATTTAGGTTGGAAGAAGGATTACTCCCAACTTTTGCCTGAGATATTCAAATACATCTTTGCTTAAGGGTTTTGTGAAAATATCTGCTACCTGTTCTTGTGTTGGAATATATTCCAATTTAATGTTCTTATTTTCAACCTGATCTTTTATATAGTGGTATTTTATGGGAATGTGTTTTGATTTGGAGTGCTGAACATGGTTCTTGGAGAGACTTATCATGCTTGTATTATCACAGTGTATAATAGTAGGTTCTTCAAATACTATTTTTATTTCTTGTAAGGTTTGTTTTATCCACTGCACTTGTGTGCAACATTCTGCTGCTGCAATATACTCAGCTTCAGTTCCAGACAATGAAATTGAGGACTGTTTCTTGCTTATCCAAGCTACCAATGATTCTCCCAAAAAGAATGCTCCTCCACTTGTGCTTTTCCTGTCATCTACACTACCTGCCCAATCTGCATCTGAATAGGATTTTAAATTGAATGAATCATTGCTAGGGTACCACAAACCAAGATCTATGTTTCCTTTCAAATACCTAAAGATTCTTTTTACAACTTGAACATGGCTCTCCTTTGGTGCTGCTTGGAATATAGCCACCATCCCAACTACTTGCTTGACATCAGGTTTGGAAGCTATCACATAAAGTAAACTCCCAATCATTGATCTGTAGTGTTTTGGATCTACAACATTGGACTCATCTTCCTTTCTTAGTTTTCATCCAACTGTCATAGGTTTACTAATAGGGTTGCAATCCTCTAATTGGAATTTATTAAGCATATATTTAACATACTTAGATTGATGTATAAAGAATCCTCTTCTGGACTGTATTATTTGTAGTCCTAGAAAGAAATTCAATTCACCAAGCAAAGACATTTCAAATTCTTGCTGCATCCTCCTAGCAAAGTCCTTACTCATTTTTTCATCATCACTTCCAAATACAGTATCTTCAACATATACTTCCACAATAATCATGTTATTACCAACAATTTTACAATAAAGATTGTTGTCTGCTGATCCTCTTTTGAGACCTTGTTTTTGTAAATAGGAATCTAACCTTGCATACCATGCTTTGGGTGCTTTAACCAAATACTTCCCCATGTCAGTCTGCTCTCTCTACCTCTGACTGTTCACCCCCTTTGTTTCTAAAAGGGGTATCTCTTCTTGACAAGGTCTCTCCACTTGTTATCTCTACAGGATGTCATGCATATAATTTTGTACATCATAAAGCTGCTACTGTGGATATTGCTTCCCTACTGGAACACTGCACAATTGTAGCTCATATTTTCAAACAACCCTTTAATATGACCATTGATTCTCATTGATCTCTAGCCATGATACTAATTGTTTTTATATCATCCACCTTGACATCTATGATCTCAACAATCTTATGTAACCTAAGATTGTAGCATCTGCATGCTTTCTTGGTAGAGGCATATCCAGGAAAGAAACCTTCATTAGATCTAGCATCAAATTATCCGATATTCTCATCAAGCCTTTTGATGTAACACTTACTTCAAAAGACCTTGAAGCAATTTACCGAAGGAGCTCTTCCAAACCAGGGTTCGTAAGGAGTTTTATTATTATTAATCCTGAGCTGACCTTTGTTCAATATGTATACTATTGTGCTCTTAGCTTCCCTCCAATATCCATCAAACAATTTTGCATCATTGAGCATATTCTTGCAGCTTTATGGACACAGATCTCTTTATTTATTTATTTTGAGAAGAAGTTGTAGTGTACCATTGAAATAGGATTGAAAGATTCCTGAGATAATCAACACTCAATTCTTCTTTTCATTCTACTATTGGAGATTCATCATCAACGTCATTATTATGTGTACCAAAAGCTTCTTTATCCTTGTCTTGAGAATATTCCTTATTATAAGTTTCACCCACCAAACTCCTATTATTAATTTCAGGAGCAATATATTCATCATCTTTCTTGTTTGGTACTTCAAATTTTCTTTTCCATGTCTTATTTACTCTTCTTGTCATATTGTGTGAAGAATTTCTTATTGACTATATTTTTGAGTTCCAATAGTCATAGGATTTGTGGCCATATTCACCATAACTGTAGCCTCTCACAGTTTAACAATGTGTAGCAATATGTCCAACAAAATTGTAGTTCCAACATCTTATATTGTTGTTGAAACTACCATTTTTTTTTCTTCCATGATGCCTACAATCCAAATCTTTAAGAGCATATTCATTAGAAGAAAAACAATAACCATTAAAAACACTCTCATACTTCCTTTGATTCATCCATGAAGGTGTCTTTCTTCTAAACTTACTTTGAGGTGTATGAGTAGCTTCAGGATGTCTTCCTTGATCTGATCTTTTAAATATTGTAGTGTTTCTTTCATTCTTTGAACTTGAAGGACCTGCATCATACTTGCTTTATAAATGAAAGACTTGCATCAGACCTGTCTTCACCCTTTACAAATGAATGAATTGCATCAGGTTTCTTAGGATTACTAATTTCCTCCTTGTTGTAGCCAAGACCTGATTTATCATTTGGTGATCTATGACTATCCAAAATATCATCTAAGATCATAGATTTATTCAAGAACTTGACTTGGGTGTGCGACTTCTCAACCTTCTTTCTAAGATTCACAACTTCTGCTTCCAACTTATGACATGATTCTTCCCTTTTGTTCAATTAGTTCCTCACTACCTCCTCTCTTCTTTTGTTTTCTTCAAGTTGGGTCTTCAGATTAACACTGCTCTCTCTTAGTTCTTTTAGATCTGCAAGGATTCTGCTGAGTTCATCATCTTCCTTCTTTTCTTCTTTTACTTGACTGATTTCATTCTTTAATTTATCAATCTTTTCTTCTTTTTCTTCTAGCTGAATATTTTTCTCAGATATGACTTTTTCATTGTCTTTGAGGGTTTCCTTTATTTCCAAGAAATGATTTTGACTCTTTTCAAGAAATTCTTTAGTCTAGTCATGAAGAAAACTATAGTCTGAATAATCATGGTCATAGTGGTATTCATAAAGACTCCAATCAACTTTCTTTTGACCTTAGATAGTTCTTCTTCTACTTTTTTCATGGGATAAATGCTAACAAAACATTCTTCTATTGTATCTAAATCTTCTTCTTTACTTGCAGGGGAGATTTTAATATCAAAATTATTGCAATCAGAAGATTGTGG
The DNA here is from genome assembly GCA_009831015.1 of Picea engelmannii. Classification (NCBI taxonomy): domain Eukaryota; kingdom Viridiplantae; phylum Streptophyta; class Pinopsida; order Pinales; family Pinaceae; genus Picea; species Picea engelmannii. The sequence continues at coordinate 369,469 of ML782010.1, read as the reverse complement.
AGAGTCTTTACCTTCATTGATGACTGACTCTTCCTCTTCATCCTTTATAGGAATGTATTTTATGTCTTCTCTTTTGATTTGATACATCTTCATGGGAGGATGAACGAATTCTTTGGAGGTATCATCACAACACATGTCATCTTCAACATCAATCTGAGTAATAGGACTTGAACCTTTAATCATGTGTACTTGTTCATATTCAAGGTCAAATTCGTTTGAAGGAATTATTTGTAGACTGAGAACTTTACCAAGGGCTTCAATCCCTTTCTTGAATTTTTCAACAGACTTAAGTTGATCCTTTAGTTGTTTACACCTTTGTTTATATTTTCTCAAATCATCTAGAGCACACTCAAGCTCAACTCCAAGATTGAATTTTGCTTCAATGTCTGAGTATTCTTCAAAATAATCTTCATCACTAGAATTGTTGTAGACTGAACTATGTTCTGATTGAAATGCTTCATTAGACTTTTCTTCTGAGTAGAGGCCTTTCATCTTGTCACAAAGTTCCTTTGTAGAATTACATTCACCTATCTTCTCTTTGACATCACCAGGGAATCCATCAAGGATTGTATTCATTGCCACTGAGTTCCTTTTCTTGGCTTTCTTTTGGGCTGGAGTCCTTACTCTATTCGGTGGGAAGTAATCAGTGATCACTGAATTCCATACATCATGTCCCAATGATTTTAGATGACTTTCCATTCTTGTACTCCAAAATACGTATTCATCTTTTCCAGGTATTGGAGTTCCATTCACAATGTAAATATTGTTTCCATCCATGTGTGCTTAATTTGATCTTCCTTTTAGTTTGTTAGACTGTTCTTAAAGGAACCTCGCTCTGATACCAATTGATGGAATATCCAGCAATACTGAGAGGGGGGGGGGGTGAATCAGTATTGCCTAGTTTTTCTTTTTAACTTCATCCATATTAATCACACATATTAATTATTCAATTAAGCAATATATGATGAACAAAAAACCCTTATGAACACAAGATTTTATCGTGGAACCCAACAGGGAAAAACCACCACCTCTTTTCTCATTAATAAACTGTTCTTTTACAAAATTGTTTTCAATCTACAACTTGATGGAGAGACTTTCCCCAAGTTTCTTCAGCTACGATTGAAGGGATGTTGCCACACCCCATTTACCAGCTACAACTAGAAGGAGTCTTCGACCCTTTGTTTAGTCAGCTTCAACTGACAAGAAGCACCAACTCCCCTTGTTCACCAGCACCAACTAGTAGGAGGCTACAACCCCCTATTTAGTCAGCTACAACTGACAAGGAAGCACCAACTCCCTCTGCAGGCACCAACCTGCCCTTGCACCACCCAACCACCCTTATTTTCAAAATGTAATTCAATATCTTCTGCTCTTCATTGAATTTGAATCATGCAACCATTAACACAAGTTCTATCATATTTAACCTATTGAATTCGACTTGTTTTCCCTTGCTCCACCCTTCCACCCTTGATGCAGGTTATAAAATTTATAACACTTTTACTGTACTCTGTTCAAACAACCAGAGATACTATCAATTCTTCAAGTCTTCTTAGAATCATTAACTGCTGTACTTTCTACTTGTCTACTGCAACCTCTGCTTGTATGGACTTCTGGTTATCTGCAGTCAGATTTCATCTCTTGCTCTTTGGATTCTATCATTTAGTCTTCAATGAATCTACTACAGTCCAATACAGCTCTTCTATGTCAAATAGTAGATTGCATAACTACTGCTTTGTCTTCTTCTGTTCTTGATCTTCAATAAGACATCGACAGGTCCATTAGAACAATCTGTTCTTCTTCTTGATCTCTGCTTCTGTTTTGATCTTCTTATCTGAACTACATAGACACTCTCTTTTCAACACTCTTCTTCGTTTATATAATCTTCAAAACGACATGAGTGTGAAAAACTGTGTCCATTTGTTTGGAACATCACACCTCTTCATTTAACTTAACCATAAACATTGTTTTATCATTTTTACTGTGAGGGATTTTCATAAATTGATCACAGTTATGGATTAATTTCATCCTTTTAAACTTGATCCCGAATCTCTACAATTTATTTACAGAAACAAAGTTATACAAAGGTGCTTTATTTAAACCATTACATGTGATCGAGTGATACAAAACCACGAGCTTATAATCTTTAATGACACTTTATCTTTCACCTTTATATCTCTCATTCCATATGACCAACTACAGTGACCAGACGCCGGGAAAAACGAGTGCTTGAGTGCTTATCAATTTCAACGGTCATGATTTAATCCTCTGATGAGATGGACGACAATATGGGCATCAAATCAGATGATTTATTTCATGGAACCAGATCAATGGTTAGATTTTATCCTTACATTTCTTAATCCGATGGCTAGGACTTAATCAAACACTGAGATGGATGGCCACCATTTACTTAGTGACCTCGTGCTTCGCGTAAGTGTGACATGTAGGTCGGGTAGTGGAGTGTGACATGTAGGTAGCGTAGTGGAGTGTGATGTGTGAGCGCGAAGGTGTTATGGAAGAGTGGTTTGGTGGTTTACTCGGAGGGGGG
>ML782010.1:356479-366796 GCA_009831015.1 Picea engelmannii | reverse complement strand
CCCTGTCGACCGTAGATCTAAGTGCCCGATTATCGATCGGTGAGATTAGCGCGCCCTTTAACATAAAGTGCCAAACTATCGTGTCAACGCCCTTTACCTTTTCTTCATTTTTTCACCAACCATAGATCTGTTTGGCAAGTGAACATCGATGGTCGATGTGGATTTGTGATATTCCCTGTTGATCCAAGCTCTGCATGTGTATCAACGGTCTTGATCTGATCTGATCATTGACTAGTCTTATGAGATTCATCATGCCATCTCTTCTGAGCTTTGATCTTCATTTTCTCACCCTCCTAAGCTTTTATCTCAACATATCATCATACTGTAACTTCGCCATCTCTTCTGAGATTTAATCTTCATTCGTTAACTCTCCTGAGCTTTAATCTCTACATATCGTCCAACTGTTTGACATCAACCATTATATGAGGACATAATACTGTTGATATCAATGACAGTTCGTCATACCAACTTATCATCACATCAATGATATCGACTGTTGACTTCAATGACAATATATTAATGACATAATATCCAAAATTTTTCTCATCTGCTATCAGTCAATTTGTTGATGTGCTATTAAAATTTGCATATAGAATATAAAACAAAAAGAACCTCCATCTATCGAGAATTCGAATCTTCTTCTAACATACCCATAACCTCCAACAAATTCCCCAGAACATCTAGCAAGTGTCTAACATGCCTAGAACCTCAAGTGAACCTTGAAATATGATTTCAGAGCCTTTTTAGTTAATCTTGTCATAGTAGCTTACCCTAACTTCCAAAAAAATGATTTTTAACCTCCACGACATCAGAGCTCAGTTGGAATACACTTCTAATCCAAAACGAGATGTAAACCAGGGATTTAAGACTTCTATAATTTCCAGATATGCAAAACAAAATGTAAACCTACAATTTCAAAATCCATAAGCACATTTTCAGAGCTATCTTCACATTCTTGTCATATATACTCTCACACCCACTTCTCATCAATTGATTCGTTATATATAGAGATCTTGTTGATTATGTGTGGACCCAAAAAGTCAGGGCAAAGCACAAGGTTAAAATTGTGTGGACCGAAACGAGATAGAAAGAACAAGATCATGATTTTTTCTTTTCCCTCCAACACTTAAGAAACTCGACTTAATCTATTTAAAAATTATTTGTATGAGTTGTGGACCCATATTGATAAAGTTAAACATGATCACATCCTTTCCTTAGCCAATCTATTACATGGTGGTTGTTAAAACATTACCAATATGTCATTACCAGAATCCTGCAGTCATGTTGTTCAACACATAGTTATTGTTGCTTCTTGTAGTTCAATACGTAGTTACTAAAATCTTGAGTTCCTGTAGTTGAGTTACCTCTTGTAGGTCAACACATAGTTACTAGAACCCTGATTTCTTGTATTTGAGTTGCTTCATGTGGTTCAACACATAGTTACCATAACCTTGAGTTCTTGTAGTTGAGTTGCTTCCTGTAGTTCAACACTTATTACCGGAATCATGAATTCTTGTAGTTGAGTTACTTCCTGTAGTTCATCCCGTTCATACCTACAACCACTTGACATTAATGACAAAACTTTCACACTCGTAGCCACTTTGAAATCAATGACAACATTTTCTCAACAATCTCCCCCTTTGTCATTGATCACAACCTAGTAAAACCAAAAAAATTTACCGGACTGCTCACTTGTCGGAAATACTTATGTACTTTGTTGTTGAGTTTCTCCCCCTAATAGTATTCTCCTCTGTTTTTCCTTCTTTCACTCCCCCTTCTCTTATAATCCTCTGATTTTTCTTCTTCCCCCCCCCCCTTAGGACAAAGGGCGCATTCACTTGGGCATTTGTTGAACCCCTAGTCTATGCCTAAGGTACTCAAATGCATCTTTAGGAATAGGCTTGGTAAATGTATTTGTAATTTGTTCCTTGGTAGGAACATACTGCATCTTGAAAATTTTATCATTTACTTGTTCCCTTAGAAAATGATATTTGATTGGTATATGTTTTGTCTTTGAGTGCATCACTGTATTCATGGAAATGCTTACAACGCTGGTGTTTTCACAGAGTATAGAAATTGGTTGCTTGTATTCTACCTTAATGTCTTGCAGTGTTTGATTCATCTAGAGATTTTGCATGTAACATGATGTTGTTGTAATGTACTATGCTTCTACTGTGGATAAGGAGATTGAAGATTGTTTCTTTCTTAGCCAAGATACTAAACAATTTCCTAAGAAGAATTCTCCTCCACTTGTGCTCTCCATTTCATAAACACTGCCTGCCCAATCTGCATTATTATACGATGTTAGAGTAAAGTCTTCTCCTTTTGCATACCACAATCCAAAATCCATTGTGCCTTTCATATATCTGAAAATTATTTTGATTTCCATCACATGTGATTCTTTTGGTGTATATTGAAATCTTACAAATAATCCAACATCTTGCATAACATCAGGCCTTGATGCAGTCACATATAAAAGACTACCAAATTATTGATCTATACATGGTGTGATATTCCTTTGGTTATTCATCATCCTTACTCAACTTGGAACCTGTAATCATTGGAGTACTGACAGGCTTGCCATCTTCCATCTTGAACTTATTTAACATCTCCTTGATATATTTTTTCTCAGAAATAAATATACATTTATTTGACTGAGAAATTTGTAGACCTAAGAAGAAGGAAAAATAACCTAGCATGGACATCACAAATTCTTTTTGCATGAAAACCTTTGACTCAAATAATAAGAGTTTGTTCCAAATATGATATCATATACATAGACCACAATGAAAATCGTATTTCCATTTTCTCCTTTGATATAATATTTGTTTCTGCAGTTCCTCTCTTGAAACGTTGTTGTTGTGGGTACTTATCTATCCTTGAGTACCAAGATCTAGGTGCTTGCTTCAGAACATAGAGAGATTTCTTCAATTTGCACACATAATCTTGATTTTCTAAAATTTAAATCCCTGAGGTTGCTCAATGAAGACTTCCTCCTTTTTCATGTTGAATCTTTCTGCCCCTATTTATATGTTTCATTTTCTCTGTATATATTCTATTTATATGCTTCTCCCCCTTGCTTCGTGTTTCCTCTTGAAGGTTTTTATCCTTATGAGTTTACTTTGCTTTGCTTTGCTGCTCCCCTTTGACTATGCATTATTTTATTTTTGAGTCTTTTCTAATTTATGATCATTTTTCTCCTTTCATGAAGCATTAATGAGACCTATTGTTCTTTATTCCTTGTCTTCTTGTTCTTCCTTAAGGACATGTTCAAGAGATTCCTTTATTGCATTACTCTCAACATGAAGTAGTAGGAATATTAGAGGCATCAACATATCTTGAGAAATAAACTTTCAATTTTTTAGTCACCTTGGAGATCAACTACTAATTCCGCCTTAAATCCTTTTCAAAATAATGATTTTCTTACTCTTTCTAGAAACTGTTCTTATAAACAACCTAAGTATATTGTTTCAGCCATAATTTGCAGTCTTCCAATGATCATCAATATCACCATTACTTGGATGATCTTGTAACCTATGTAATGTATATTTAAGAAGGACATTTCCATCTGTCATCATAGAAATTTGTTGATGAAGGTCTTCTTCTTTTTCCATTTAAATGTTTGCAACTTTTGGTTGGGAAATTTTGTTTTTTCCATAACCATCTTTCTCTTAGAAGTAGAGTACTATTTTCCACTCACAACTGATAGGATTTTCTTCCTTCACTTGTTCATAGTATTATCATGCCTAGGACCTTGTTAGTTTCTTTATTTGTACTTATTTTCGTTAACTCATCAACATTGGCCCTACTGGTTGCCATAATGGAGAATTTTCCAACTCTGTATGAAATATTTAGAATCTTGAGTTGTTCCTCTATCTTTCTTACTGAATCTACCTCTGGATGTGTGTAAATAATTTGTATTAAACTATTCCATATGTTTTTTGCAATTATACAGAATGAACCTAATGACATACCTAGAGATAGGCAGTTTGCACATGTTATGTCATCATTTAATTTGGAAAGATCAAGCTCTGGTTCAATGATTTAAAACCCATCTAAATGGCATGAAGTGTTTGAAAGTTTTGCTTGAAATGTGGGATCAAACATGTATACATCTGAAAGAACACATGCATAGATCTCTCCAATTAGACATGTTTTCGGTTGGGATGGTAGCTTCCAACCGATATGTGGGCTTGGTTTTCCACTTAAGAAAGTTGCTCCTTTATAGGAGACTTTCTAGTTTTAGATTTGTAATGATGTATCTTAATCTACCTTGCAAAAATGAAAACTTATTTAATCTATCTATCCTATCTCAAATGAGAGAAATGCTTTTAATAACTAAAAAAATGTAAATAAGAATGATTAATTCCATAGAACAAAAGAAATTCATGACCCCAAGGAATTATTAAGTACAATAACTATTGTAACTAAAAATAGATCACAACAATTATATCTACACCACACTTATAGTCAAAGAAAAGTTGATATATCTAGACAACAAAGAAATGAGAAACACCAATCTCATAGATTAGTTCCAAAATAACATTTATTCATTCACACTATAAAGGAATAATTTCCTAATCATACAAAAATGTATTTTCTGTTGACTATCAATATAAGATCTGAACATAAATATCATATAAAAGAGAAGAATAACGAGTGATAAGTTGTTTAGAAGAAATTCATAAAACTTATCAACTGTAATCTTAAATACATCAATTATCATCAATCATAAGAATAACCTCAATGACAACTATGCATCTCTTATATGATATACAATTGATTGGAAAGTAAACAAAATTATGGAAATAATTCACATAAAACTAGAGTATAGGAATTTGCAAAAATTTAACAAAAAATGCAGTCATTACAAAATTCTCATTACTCATAAAATGAATTTCCCAAAAGACTGGGACTTCAAAATTTAATTCAAACATATAAAAATAACAAGTCTGAGTCTCCAATTTCCAACCCTTTCTCCATATACCAAATTACATTAAATATCAATTGAGATCCTAAAATTGAGGACAGTTTCCTCTTTTACTTCAACTAACATTTCCAAGTGTCAAATTAATTTAATCATTTATATCAAGGAGATATCTCTTCTTCACTAGCAATAGATTCCATATTGAATTTACTCTATCGTTATTTGATGAAGGATTTCCATAAAGTGAACTTTTCAAGCATTGGTGAAATTAGAGGTGGATTAGGAATATCCTCATTTAACTTGCATCATTAAAGTTTTTGATAATCTCTTCATGCTCCAACTTTAATTTTGAGAGGAAGTTGTCGATAGACTTTAAGCACGTCGTCGATCCAGAGATGAACTCTTTGATCGCTTCCACATTCTAGAAATTAAGTTGTGTGATTCCATCTATACGTGAACTCCTTTGTTGGTTAACATCTGTGAGACAATTTGCTAAAGGAATTGCTTGACCAAGAAATTGAACATCGCACATCTCATGATATTCAATATATCTAGAGCCAAATACCAAAGATCTGAGAAGTTCTTACTAGTTTCCTTGATCAAATCCTGTGAAAAATCACAATTGGTGTGCCAAGAGTTTAGTGAGGCCTACACTTGGATTGTTTCCTCATCAATAATTTTGGAACAATCTTTAGGCACATTATTATATTTTTCTTCCCATACTTTTATTTTCTCAAAAGACTCTTGAGCAACTTTCTATTTCTCAGATTGTATTTTAGATCCTTTAGAGAGTTTCAAGAACTTATCATGTTTTCCTTTGATTTTGTTCAACTTAGCATAAAATAATTCTTGAACAAAAGCTTGTCTATCACCTATTTCAATGGATTTTGTTTTGATGATTTGTGTGTTTTTCTATTTCACCTTTAAATCATTAATTTGGGTTACCAAACATTGATTTTCTCCTCATGTCTTTTGATCATTTATTTCTTTTCTACTTTGAGAACAACTAATTTTTTTTTTTTTTTTTTTTTTNGATGTCGTTTGCTTCAGCTTTAAGTTTGTCAATGGTATCGATAGACACCTTATTCTCTTCAATTAACTAATTCATCTAGGATTGGTATTATATGGACAACATGGATTCTCTAACATTTAATCATTCTTAGAAATCTACTACTTGTTTCTTTTCCTTTCTCAATTGGGAAGTAAGTTTGTTGAAAAACAATTTGTTTGCATCAACAAAACCTCGTAAGTCATCAACAACTTCTTCCACAAACTCTTCCTCATTCAAATGAGAAACATTCCATAGTTGAACCAATTCTTATGAAGTCTCTTTAGGTTGCCCTATTTTTATCTTCTTGTTTCTTCTTTTGACAATTCTTTTTGTTGTATCATTGAAAACATAGGTATTTAGAGGCAAGACAATTTCTTGAACAAGTTAAAAGCTATCAAGATCAAAGGTTGTAGATATAAATCTACTAGGGATAGAAGTAATAGGGGTAGTGTTAATGGCGGTGACAACTGTAATGATTGTTGAATGAGTGTGTTTAGTACTTTGGGTGGTACTACCGGCTTCTTTCCTTTCCTCAACAAATTTCTCAGGAGTCTATAGTGTTTCTTTATCCTGAGTGTTTTGTTGTGTATATTCACTGTCTTTATTTTGGTCATCTCTCCTTGTCACATCACTGTCCTGGTTATGCTTATCAATATGCATGTCACTAGTTGAATTGTTTTGATCTTGCTCTATATCAGACTTTGATTGTGCATCCTCTTCTTCATCCACACTTCCTTGCTTTTCACCTTTTTGTATCAAAAAATCCTTCTTCCTATTAAACTACCAATCTAAAAATTCATGAATCTTGGGACTACTTTTCAAATCCTGAATTCTTTGAGCTGCCTCTTGATAATATTGAGCTCTCTGAAAAACAATATCAAATGGATCATCTTCATGATTATAGGCCTTGAAATTTTTCACCATGCTACAATAATTCTTGACAAGATGTGCTAGGTCATGTCTTTTAAAATTTCCACGGGCTAACCAAATTCCCTCGAGATGATCAACTTTTTTCAAGGCATGTTTGAAATTGAACAAGGAATAAATTCCTAGTGGAATAGGGAAAGATGGCATTATTTCTTCTAGATTTTGATAAACAAGTAACAATATCGACAACCATAGTCTCATAGGCTATCTCCCTAAGCAACAATCTATCTAGAACATATCCTAGAAAAATATGGGGTGCTTCTTCACATCCATAAATCATGATGTAAGAAAATTCTTCATCTATGAACTAATCTCCAATTTCCCTTATGGTTTTTAAGGCTTCCTTAGTAAACCTAGGTGCTTGTTTATTTTTTAATGCCATGTGCAAAGGAATCATAAAATGATTGTAGATTTCATAAAAAATGTCTTTGTAGTTTACAACCCATAACTTGGAACAAAGTATATGAATTGAATCTTGAGAAGGAGACTAGTTCCAAGACAACAAAGGAAAATGAGTAATTGCATAGACTTCATCTATCAAATATCTAGACATAAAAAATCCTAGGGAAATATCCTGGTGGTGCCTCTTGTGATTTCTTCACTTCTTGACGAATATCAACAAAAATAATATCAACAAAAATTTCTCCTTTTAAAACCTGGTGAATGAGGGGAACCCAACCTAGTTTAAACTTCAAAGAATCTTTTTCACCATATAAGCGATAGAAAATGATGCTTACTAACATCGGATGGTTTTTCAATATTTGAATAGGGTATATCTTGTCTGAAATGATTTTAAAAGCAGAAGGATCATGCCACCACTCCCTGATTAAATCACCCATTTGAATTTGTTCCTTTTTAAATTCTTTTTCAATGAAACTCTCAATGAACTTATCATCCAAACTGACTTTGGATAACCCTAACTTGTACATATTGGAAACATCCTCTAGCCTAAACAACCCAATAACTTTATGAGAATAATTTAAAATTGTACAAGTAGAGACATTAGTATGGGAGATAATCCATCGTACCATGTCATAATAAGGAAGGATAGCAGGCCTGGTTTTTATTCTATGTAGACTGGATCTTTTGATATCCTCAAGGTCCTCGATGTCAGACTCATATTCTGTAACTTCCCCAGCCACCCCAGGACGGGCCACATCACTATAACCCCAACTTTTGTCTCTCTGAAAATAATCTGTAACATCACCCTGCATACTACTAAACCATGCTATTCCAAAAATTCACTACGCAGATTCTACTCTAAACACAAGTTTATGCAATACCACTTGAAGTAGTGTGTTCAACCTCAAACTGAGTTGTGCCACACCAAATTTCTCCTTTTAACACAACTTTAAGCAGCAGAAGTAACTCAAACAACTACACACGAGTACACTGATCAAACAACACAACAGTGCGCACAACCACCCTGGCATCACGCGCCAATTTTGATTTCCTTGTGTGTGTTCGACAACACAGGTATTCCAACAGAGTACGAACACCTTCAGTAACCACTCACGTAGCCAGATCAAAGATCAACACACCGATGTTTTCACGTGGTAAAACCCCTATGGGGAAACATCCACGACCCCAACCAACGCGGCCACTTGGAGCAGTTTATTAATGCAAATAAAAAGATTACAGAGAGATTTAACAAGAGAGTTTCTCACAATCAATCATCGACAAATGACCCTCCATGCTCTTTAAAGAGAGATCATGGACCAATCGGGTGTTAAGCCATGAATCAATGGTTGTTAAGATCGAGGAGAGTATGAACCGTCAGATCACTCTATGTCGGGAACATATCGTGACTGTCAGATTTCCCAACTACAAATGCATACTAATGCATACTAAAGAAACACACTAGAAAACACACTTTTACCTAACGACACGATAGACCAAGTAGATCTTACTAACTCCTAAGTGTTTAAATATCCTAACATCCCCCCTTAAGAACAACTTGGGATAGGATTCAAGGATTTACAATAGTGACACAATAGGAGAAGGAAGGATTTATTAGAGCCTACCCCCCCTTAATGATAACTTCTTAAACTCCTAACATAGATCGAAGTTTGGAAAACTTCGCTTCTGTAAGAGACTTTGTGAAAATTTCTGCAACTTGATCTTTTGTAGGGAAAAAGAGCACTTCAATAACTTGATCATGAATGAGCTTTCCGATGAAGTGCATGTGTAGCTCGATGTGTTTGCTACACTGATGCTGAACTGGGTCTTTGGCGAGCTTGATGGCACTCTGATTGTCACACCAAAGGATGGTCGGATGCTGGTGCTGGAATCTAAACTCTGAAAGGATCTGTCAAAGCCATAGGGCTTCCTGACTTGCATTTATCGCTGCTCGGTACTCTACTTCTGCTGAAGAAAGTGCAATAGCCTATTGTTTCTTACAGGCCCAAGTGACAGGTCCTGAACCAAGGCTGAAAACATAACTTGCAGTAGAATTCCGATCATCAGGGTCGCCGGCTGAATCTGAATCAGTGAAACCAACCAATAAAGGAGTCCCCCCTGAATTGTAATGTATCCCAAACTGAATTGTACCACGAACATATCAAAGTATCCTTTTAGCTGCTTTCTAATGGCTTTCATGGGGTGTTTGCATAAATTGGGCAACAAAACCAACAACAAAGGAAAGATTAGGACATGTATGAGTCAAGTATAAGAGGATACTAACTAACTGACGGTACAGGGTGGAATCAACTTCAGGAGAAGTACAGGTGGCAGAAATCTTGACTCCAGAATGGAAGGGAGAAGGGGTTGGTTTACAATTGTCCATGTGAAAGTGACGAAGAAGGTCGCAAGCATACTTAGACTGGGAAAGAAAAATTTCTTCATCGGTTTGCAAAACTTGGAGGCCAAGGAAATAGTGCAAAAAGCCTAAGTCTGTCATTTCAAATTTCTTCTTAAGGCTGGTTTTCACATGGTTTAAAAGTTTTGAGTCACTACCAGTAAGGATAAGGTCATCAACATAAGGGATAAGGATTATGAGATGGCTTCCTACTTTCTTGGTATAGACATTAGGATCAGAATGACATCTAAAGAATCTAGTGGCAATAAGAAAGCTATCCATTTTGGCATACCTAGCTCAGGGAGATTGCTTGAGACCATAAAGAGATTTCTTGAGGCGAAAAACAAGGTTAGAGTCATTCTGGACATAGATAGGAGGTTGTTCCATGTAGATTTCTTCTTGCAAATCTCCATGCAAGAAGGCGGATTTAACATCCATCTGATGGACCTCCCATTTATGTGAGGCAGCAAGGACAAGGTGGATGGAATTCATTTTTGCTACAGGGGCAAAGGTTTCATTATAGTCAATTCCTTCAACTTGGGAAAATCCTTTGGCAACTAACCGAGCCTTGTGTCTTTCAACACTTCCATCTGATGCATACTTAGTTCTGTAGAC
>ML782010.1:328907-354260 GCA_009831015.1 Picea engelmannii | reverse complement strand
TTGTTGTAGCGAGGATGTTGCTTCTTGGGATACTTGGGTTTATCTTTCTGCTGGGCAACTAAGGCTTTGTTGGAGGGACCTGCAGTGTTGATCACTCCAAATTGTACAAGCTTATCTTCCTCTCGAATCAAAGAAGCACAAAATGACTCAAGACTGGGTTTTTCATAAGCTTCTTCCCCTAGAGTCTCTCTCATGGAATAAAAAGTAGATACACACACAAAATATGCACTACCTAGCTTATAAATAATAAGATAGATGCAATGCTCTTCCTCCATATTTATCTTACATTCTTCACATAAAATTCTGAGTGTTTTAAACCTAGATAGATAGTCTCCAAAGCAAGAAAAATCTTTTGGACTCAATGTTAGTATTTGATTTTCTAACTGTTGTGCTCGAATAATATTGAGTTTACCAAACACAGATTCAATCGTGTCCCAAGCTTCTTTGGGGTCATCAATATCTTGAAGGTGGTACCTTAAATCAGGAGATATGGAAATTCTGATTAGTCCACGTGCTTCATCATTCCTATTATCCTACTTAGCTTTCTTATCTGCATAAGTGCCTGCTTTTTCGTTTCCCAAGGTAATCTAGTACAAGCCTTTACTTCTTAATAAATCTTCCATATGAGATTTCCATTGGAAGTAGTTGTTGCTGGTAAGCAAGACAGTACTTGTAGAATCCATATTAAATATGCAGATAATGTGGATTTAAAAACTGAAACTGATTATCTGGATGGAAAGAGCTCGAAAATTTATGCGGTTTTAAAAAAGCGGCACTGAAAACAGACTTCTGATGTTAGAATTATGTCCTTTTAAAAAAAAAACACAATCGGTAACCAAATGACCACGTGATTGTGTAATTTTCTTTATGAAGTGACCCACTTTTATAAAGAGAAGTGGGGATCACTTTTACAATGAAGTTAATTTATAACATAAAAGTTGCGTGCAAAATAAACAAGTGCAGCAGGCTGCGATATACTGCCTCTGAAGATAATAAAATAAAATTTACTCAAATCTATGTAAACTTACCGAGTTTCATTTGCTTTTGAGGTTTTCCATTCCTCTCAGAGGGTGTGCGAGTGCTTTATCCCATTTCTATAATTAAAATATGTCATTTCAAAAAAACCTAAATTTATTTTGGAGCCCAGCGTTTCTATCATATGTCTCCATAAGTAGCTGGTTTTTTGAATAACAATTTTTAGTGTATAGTGGAGGTTTTGCGGTCGTAGACATTGTCCTGACAAGTTTAACTGTATGCCAAATCACGTCTACCAAAAAAATGGATGGGAAGACTGCCACCAGATCCATTGGGTTTCTAACCCCATAGCTATCAATTAACTTACCAAAAGAATTAAAAATGGTTTCATAACTACACATTTAGAAAAATAAGAAAAGAAAATAAAAAAAAAAGAGTCTTATTTCATAGTTCAATGGTAACTTACCAAAAGAATTAAAAATGGTTTCATAACTACACATTTGGAAAAGTAAGAAAATAAAATAAAAAAAAGAGTCTTATTTGTTATAAAATTATTTTATCAATAGAGTTGTACCTTATAAGAAAGTGACACTCATATATAGTCATGTCAAAATTAATTTCAAACCTCGAATGAAGTGAAGGTTGCAATAACACTATCAATTGATTGACCAATGAGAGGTCATAAAAATACCAATTTTGTTATATTGAAAAATATTTTTTTTTATTTGTTATGTTCAACATTAAAATTTATACACATTTTTTAAGTCAACATAAAACTAATATGAAAGTCAATGCTAACTCATTTCTATATACTACCTCCATGCTTCCGGCAGTATAATAACTCTAAAATAAAATATTAAAGCTACTTATAGTGATTCACTTTTATACTTGAAGTGAAATACACTTTACAATTTTAGCATGAACTTTTTCAAAAAAGACAACAAAAGAGAGACTTGAACTCAAGACCTCTTACTTAATAAGGCAATTTTTAACAAAATGATCTAACAAAACATATTGTAATGTTAATAAAGAAGATTGGGGTTGTTTTTGTTGTTGAATATGGCCTTGGAGAGCGTGCTAAAAAAAACTCTTTTCACACAAGAAAAAAATTTCGCTCCGGATCTGACTGTAATGGCCGTATCTTGGGCAAACGAAAACCTTTTCGAGTGAAACGAAAGGTGTTCTTGAATGAAATGAGTGCTCCATATGCAATGGAATAGTCCTCTCAGCCCAAAAATGTACGAAAATTACAAAAAATGGAGATGAGGCAACTCATCTTCACGATCTTAATCTACAACAGGAGCGGGTCTTCAAACATGCTCTGATACCATGTTCAACAACACATGTATTCCAACAAAGGACGAACACCTTCAGTAACCACTCACATAACCAGATCAAATATCAACACACCAATTTTTTCACGTGGTAAAACCCCTATGGGGAAACATCCACGACCCCAACCAACGCGACCACTTGGAGCAGTTTATTAATGCAAAGAAAAAGATTACAGAGAGATTTTACAAGAGAGTTTCTCACAATTGATCATCGGAAAATGACCCTCCATGCTCTTTAAATAGAGATCATGGACCAATCAGGTGTTAAGCCATGAATCAATGACTGTTAATATCGATGAGAGTATGAACCGTCAGATCACTCTATGTTGGGAACATATTGTGACTGTCGAATTTCCTAACTACAAATGCATACTAATGCATACTAAAGAAACACACTAGAAAACACACTTTTACCTAACGACACAATAGACCAAGTAGATCTTACTAACTCCTAAGTGTCTAAATATCCTAACAGTGTGTGGGGTCTAATTCCTTGCACACAAACAAATTCCAGCCTCTTGTGTACACAGGCTACTTTCCCGCGCACCCTACCATTCAATCCTTGCCTTGGAAACTCATGACCAATATTAAAGGATAACTTAACAGGAAAAATTATCAACAACTGTCACACTCAAGCACGTCTACAAATACAGGATATAAGCACCATACTTACATGTGAAAGTAACATTAAATATAATAAAAACAATTACTTATATGAAACAACATACAAGAATTAACCCATATCAAACATAGATAAACAAGAAAACAATATATGAGACAAACACATAAGAACTCTTATCTTTTATGAAACTCACCAACTGCATGCAGAAATCTGACGTTCCTCCCAGCCATAGACTTTGATGCTCATAATCTTTCAACAATAGGTTACCCCCGAGCTAGGGCTTAAATCCACCAGGGAAAAAGGGTTCATAGTGACATGATAAGGTATTATTCTCAAAAGAATTGCTCAGGTCAAGGTGCCTACTATTGCAACTATCCTACAGTCCCTCATTCCCCACACACCTGTCACACCCAAGGAAGTGTGCCCCTTCTCTTATCAACAGTCCTTTGCCTGCCCCATTTCCCTTCCAGGGTTACCAACAACAGGCCAGACAAGAAGTCTTAGAGCCTTGCGACTAATTCCTAACACACCAAGGAAAAATTCTCAGCAAAATTCTCACCTCGAGAGTATGCTCATGGGCCTAACAATCTTGTTATTCAACAAAAAATGTCTCACCTAGAGAGACTGCTCATGGGCATAAAAACAAACCTCTTCAACAATAAAACTTTGATTGCATTACATAAACCCCTTACAAGCTTCTCTATGCAGATAAAGTAATAGTCGTCCTCTTCCTGGACTGACCCCTTCCGCACACAAGAGTGAATAATGAATAATCAATGTTGGATGCAGGCTGAGTCAGGAAGAAAGGATAATTTTGGAGGAAAATCATGCAAGGAGGAAAGGACAGTTGGAAGGAGAAGCAACACATGTAAGAGAAGCAAGCGAGGTGCGCATGCAAGGAAGACATAATGATGCTAGGATTAGGGTTTTTGTAATGTATTGTAATGGATGATGAGCCAAGGATATAAATAAGTAGTACTTATAAGGAAAGAGGGATGGGAGAGCCAGAGAGGATAGAGAGAGAGTTGTAATAATTGTATGAGTCATTAAGCTGGTGAGCTAGGGAAGTAGTGAGCGACTCAATCCTGAGGGTTAGATCGTAGGATGAGGAGCTTGGTGTGATCTAGTCATCCTCACAGGGATCGGGGAGCTTGTGGAAAAGGGTGAGACCTAATATTGTAAACATGCACAACGTGATATATTTCTGAACCATAATAAAAGCTTGAGAGACAGATCTTTGTGGATGTAGCCTAGGAGGGGGTGAACCACGTTAACACCTGTGTTATGTGAATGAATGTATGCATCTTTATGGCTGGTCAATTGTTGAATGTTGGATGAATAAATTAACTAGTTAGATCTGGGATTCCACATGCATGAATATAATGATTGTTATAGTTATATGTTAGACTGAATCAATAAAGATTACATAGTACAACCACATATCTCGACTCATTCCTAGGTTGCAAACACCTGAGTATTGCAGCCACCCATGGAGCTATCTCGGGTGAGACTGCGCAATATACTCTGTGTGTTGTGTTGCCTTCTAGTCTACCGGAGGGGTTGATAGTTTTAAAGGGATTTTGTTGGGAGCGTATCAAATCTGAACCAGGTTCAATCTATGATAGCAAGATAGAATCAGAATAACCCATAAATAATCCTAAGTAAGATAAATACCAATACAAGAAGAGTGAAAAGCCAAAAAATGGTTATGTTTTCGTTTGTTTGGAAGAAAATGGGATTGAGTATGTGAGATTTGTGGAATACAAGCTAAAATAATGTCAAATCAGACAACAAGTCGTTGAGAGAATGAGAATATAAAAGGGAATGTTGGGACCGTGGAATCCAACGAGGGAAGAAATAAAGAGTTGGTTGAAGATAAAGGAGTAAGAGTTTGTGTAGAAAGATAACAAAAATCCGAAGTTGACACCTCACAAATATCTGGACAAGTACGTATTCAATGACTTACATGAAGTCTTTTTCTATGATTTCCCACATGTATTGCAGGAGTGGATAAAAAGATTGAACGAAAACCATCCTACAAATCAGATTAGACAACTAGAGTGGAATCCTGAAGAGATCACACAGTTACAACAAGTTGATAATAAGCTTACACGTGCAATAGATTTTTGGTTAGACAACATTGTTGCAGGATTTATCATAGAATTTGCAGTATATACAATGAAGTCTTACAACGTCGCTAAACAAGAATTCTCGAAGGGACCTCAAGGTAGGTACATCGGATCATTATATACTTACATTAAGATATTATTATTTAACAAAGGTGTAATGAAAATGGAGTGAGACAACTAGACTTCCCTGTGTGCATGGGGGAAGGGGGGAAGCATTGACAGTAGAAGGAGAAATGGAAGAAGAAGTGGATAAAGGAAATAAGGAGGAGGCCTTGGACCCAATTATGATGGACGAAGACCATATCAAGCAGATGATGGAAACAACTGGAAAAACACGTAGTGGAGTACCCTACCAATATAAGGTGAACACCAAGAAGAGAGCCGTAGCCGCGAGGGAAGGCTTGGAAAGTGATGAAGAGGAGGTAGATGATCTCTGGGATGTGGAGTAGATTGAGGAAATCCCATGCACAACATATGAGAGGAAGAAGAGAGGTCCAAGAGCGGGAATAGAAGGCAACACTCCTATCCATGTTAGTGTCAGTGTGGAACCCATAAACCCATGTGCGACTAATACACCAAGAAGAACACCACCATTTAGACAACCAAATTTCGGGAGAAGGACGATAGCAAGAAATACATCTACACAAGGAATAACAACTGGGGGAGCCAGTTCAGGAAGCATTAGTCAAGTATCTAAACCGCGTGGAGGTAGTAGTTCAGCATTTAGGATGGCAGGACATGATTCCACCATCAAGTTACAAGAATTCAAAGGCGATATGTTGGAGGACCTGGAGAAGCACCTGTTCATTTGTGAAAAGATCTAGGAAGCGAAACAAATCACAACTGAGGACACTAAACTTGCACAATTAGCTATCACACTAAGAGATAACGCACTGGATTGGTACAAGAGTTTAGTTGCAAACAGTCCACCAGGGACAACCAGAATGATTGGAGATATCAAGAAGTTGCTAATAGATCAGTTCCAGAAGCCTAGTTCAGAGGACCAATACATGAATGAGATGATAGAGATTAGACAGAAGCCAGGAGAATATGTATGGGAGATTGACAAGAGATTCAAACGATTGAAAGGAAAGATAAAATATGTCATGACAGATATGCAACATAGACATTTGTTCGTCAATTCACTACTACCACACTTGAAATATTCGTTGCGACAACATAAGTTTCAGACACAACCAGAGGCTCTATAGGCATCCCTACAACTGGAATAGAACTAATATTAGAAGACAGATCCATATATAGAGGAGCTGAAGGAGGATCTGAAGAAAACAAGATTCCATCTAAACCAGAACAAAGGCAAGGACAAAAGAGAAGTCGTTTGGTGTACCACATGTAGGACATAGGGACACCATAAGAATGAATGTCCAATATTCGCGCAGTACATGGCATTGGGAATGCCAAACTCGTTTCCAATAGGAGGACTATGGTGTGAGATTTGTAAGAAAAGGGACATGATCCATGTCACTGCCCAATGATGAAAAAGTACTAGACAACACCGAAGAGCTCGTATTGCAACTTTTGCAAGTCAGTAGGCCATGAGGACAAAGATTACAGAACCATGGACCTCATGAGGGAAAGAACATTAGATGCATATAGGGTGTAGGAAGAAATGATGACTGGGAAATCCACACCACAGTTTAACCAAGTACCAACCTTGTATAACACTGCGCAACAACAGTATAACATTGTGCAACAACAATATAACATTGCGCAACCGTAGTACAATACCACACAACTACACTATAATCCCACACAGTATAACCAGGCGCCTCGGTATAACGCGCCATGAGGAGATCGATCTGGCTATAGAGGTGGAGGAAGAGCAAGAGGAGGCTTTGGAAGAGGTAGAGGACTAGTGGTATGCCACAATTGCCAACAACCAGGACACTATGCAAGAGAATGTCCACTTCCATCAACGATCTTTATGTATTGTCGCACATGAGATCATGACACGGAAGAATGTTTGACACTATTAGGGAAGATCCAAGAGAAGGGAAATCAAAACAATCAAATTTTTCAGTGGATTTCGGCAGAAGTGAGGGACGAAGGAAGAAACATCAACATAGTTATGTATGGAGGAGATAAAACAAGAAACGATGCAGTAAGACAAGAGCCAACACAACACCAATGGGTGAAAAGGAATGTCGAACCAAAGAAGCAGTTTGATGTGTAGAATGAAAAGGAGATATCCAAGCAAGCTAGACAAGAATTTATGAAGCCAGACATTGCATTAACATCGAATGCACAATATAATAAGGAAGTACCAGTGTATGAGATGCCTCCATCGCTGGATCACACCGAAGAAACACAACCACTGGGACAAGTAAGTATGATTAAGGGTTTTTTGCAATCCTGTGTTAGACTACTAAATTATCCATCCTCTATTAAAGTATTACAAAATATGCTAGAAAGATGTAGCGTAGAGGTAGAACGAAAGCTAGAACAGAAAACAGTTAATCATCTACATACAAGAAGGAGAACAAACATGGAATTCACTCTGAACGCCAACATTGGATATTTCAACATGGGAGATATTATACTAGATTTAGGATCCGAAGTAAATGTGTTACCTAAGAAGACATGGAAATGTATGGGAGAAACCACATTAAGATATTCACCTGTTCAACTGAAACTAGAAAATCAACACAAAGTTCTACCAATTGGAAGACTAAAAGGAGTGACAGTAGATCTGGATGGAGTATGGACTAAAGCCGACTTCGAAGTAATCGAAATAGTGGGTGGCACAACACCTTATCCGACATTGCTTGGCTTGGATTGGGCATTTGATAACCATGCCATAATCAAATTAAAGATGAGGAAGATGACATTCGAGTCAGGAGAACACTGAGTCATTGCACCATTGGACCCATCAGCAGGGGAAAGGTTTGTAGAACCTACTTGCTTGGACCTGGAGGAAATTAACCAGTTGTATAGAACAACTGCACGACAAGAAGATTATCTGAACCCGACTACATATGGCGTACTCAGTTGGAGAAGCATCACCTCATGTGCGTCAGACTTGGAAATGGGCTTAGAAAATTGGCAACAGAGGTTACACGAAGTCTCCACAAGAAGATGCACAAGAATAGACCGCGCAGTAAGATGGGTAGATACGAAGATAAGGGAACCTCCCATCTTCCATGGGATGAATGAATTAGAAGTATTCTTAACACAGTACAAAGATGAAGTGTTAGAAAATCAGAGGCTCTTAGCCCTGGATATAGCACTCAAGGAAACACCTGCAATATGATGGGGTGCACAAAAAGAAACATTTAAGGACTGGTACCAATGTAAGCTGTTACTACACATTAGGTTTGGTGTAGAACAGGGAAGCAACCAGTTGCAGAAATATGATGGACATGGGGCACCAACAAAAAACTTGGAGAAGTGCAGAATGCTATGGAGAATGACACCACTGGAGGAATGTCCTCATCATTTTGTTCACACATTAGAAGGCATCCCAACAAACTGGTATACAGACCAGGAATTGCGCAGAGGAACTACAAACTGTACAATATTACAACAAAAATTTACAGTCACTTTCGCATTTGAGCATGAGAACCCCAACATAGACTCAACACTTAAACAAATTAGAGGGGTGATATTCATTAAAGAACCCGAAGTTAAACTCATGAAAGAAGAACGACATCAAAACAAACATACAGTAAAAGAACGACTATCATGCTACCCCGTGCAGGAAGAAGCACCAGATGAAAATGAC
Source organism: Picea engelmannii (assembly GCA_009831015.1). Taxonomy (NCBI): domain Eukaryota; kingdom Viridiplantae; phylum Streptophyta; class Pinopsida; order Pinales; family Pinaceae; genus Picea; species Picea engelmannii. The sequence goes on along the minus strand of ML782010.1, from coordinate 345,458 downwards.
CCAAGGGATATTCAGAATGAGGAAGTTGAAGGAGAAAGAGAAGTGGAAGGTCCACATCTAAAATCAAAAGTAATTGTTGCGCCGATCAGGGTGAAGAAAGTCAACATTGGGATAGTTGAGAACCCCAAAATGGCCAACATTGGAGACAATTGGTATGAGAAAACAGTGGAAAGCATAACAGAGTTACTGCACAAGTATAATGACTTGTTCCCAAAAACGTTCACATAAATGAAAGGCATAGCAAGAGAGCTAGGAAAAATGAAGATACCTCTCAGAGCTGAGGTAAGAACAATCAGACAATGACCATATAGACTAAACCCTATTTATAACAAAAAAATTAAAACCAAAATCGATAGGATGTTGGAGGTTGGAATCATAGAACCTGTAGAGGAATCTGAATGGGTAAGCCTGATGTTAGTTCAGGAGAAGAAACAAGGGGGGATAAGAATATGTGTCAATTTGGAGAAGCTGAATGATGCATTCCTACATGACTTGTTCCCTACTCCTTTCACAGATGAGGTGTTGGAGAACGTAGGAGGACAAGAAGCTTATTCATTCACCAACGAATTCTTAGGCTACCATCAGATCAAGATAGCACTGGAAGACATATACAAGACCACTTTTTCCATGGAATGGGGATCCTACCAGTATACAATCATGTCATTTGGACTAAAGAATGCACCAAAAATATTTTCCAGAGTAGTCATAGCTATATTCAAAGAATTCATCCACCAATTTCTAGAGGTATATTTGGACGATTGGATAGTCTATAATATTTTGAAAGACCATGTATGGGTGTTGAGGCTAATGTTAGAAAGATGCAGACAGTGTTAGATATCGTTAAATATCAAGAAGTGTATCTTCATAACACCTTTTGGGATACTATTGGGCCATATAGTATGCAAACAAGGCTTGCTAGTAGATCTTGCCAAGATTGCAATAATTGTTAATCTACCACTACCAAAATCAGTCCGTTAGTTGAGAGAGACATTGGGACACACATGATACTACAAGAAATTTATAAAAGGGTATGTGTAGATCATTGCGCCAATAGAGAAATTGTTAAGAAAAGACAACAAGTTTCAGTGGAATGAGGACTGTTAGCGCGGATTGGACACCCTGAAAGAGAAGATGGTAACCACACCAATACTAGTATTCCCAGATTGGGAAAAGACATCCCATGTAGATGTAGATGCATCAACCATAACACTTGGAGCTATTCTAGCATAGCTAGGATCAAGAGAATTGAACTATCCTATAGCATTTGCTAGCAGAAAACTATCAAAATCAAAGCAAAATTACAATACTACAGAAAGAGAAGGCTTAGCTATGGTCTATGCACTTCAAAAATTCAGGAATTATTTATTGGGAAAGCATTTCAAGATGTTCACAAACCACTCAACTCTCAAATACCTCATCAACAAGCCAGTGTTGGGGGGGAGAATATGTAGATGGTTATTATTGTTCTGGTAATTTGACTTTGAAGTGATAGTCAAACCAGGGAAGTTGAATGTAGGACATGATCACTTGTCACAGATTACTAATGGAGAGGAACCTATGAATCTAGAGGACAACTTTCCTGATGCACAACTATTTTCAGTTCAAATAGCCGATGAATGATTCAGAGACATCATCCAGTACTTGAGTATAGGGACTGAGCCACAGGAATTCAACACTACGCAGAAGAAAAATATGGTAGTCAGGGCTACAGACTATCAATTGATTGCAGGACACTTAAACAAAATGGGTGCAGATAGCATATTGAGAAGATGTGTGCCAGAACATGAAATACCTAGGATTTTAGCTGAAGCCCATGAGGGAATAGTAGGAAGACATTATTCAGGAAAATCTACCGCGCAGAAGGTATTGCGCACAAGAATATGATGGCCAACTGTTCATAGAGACTCAAAGGACTACTGCCATAAATGTGATGTATGTCAGAGGGTTGGTAAACCAAATAGAAGGGACGAGATGCCCCTAATACCACAATTAACCTTACAGGTATTCTACAAATGGGAAATACGTTTTTTGGGACCAATTAACCCACCAACAAAAAGGTCAGGAGCGAGGTACATTATTACTGCGACAGATTACTTAAAAAGATGGGAAGAAGCAACACTAGTAAAAGATTGCAGTGCAGAGACAACAACACACTTCTTGTTTGAGCAAGTGATCACTAGATTTGGATGCCCAAGAATTTTGATGAGTGACCAGGGCACTCACTTCATTAACAACACTATTAGGGCTATCACTGAGGAGTTTGAAGTTTATCATCAGAAGAGTACACCATATCATCCTCAAGCAAATGGAACAGTGGAAGCATTTAACAAGATCCCCGAGAATGCATTGACAAAGATATTCAACATTAATAGGGACAATTGGGAATTGAAGATACCAGCAGTACTGTGGGCGTACAGGACCACATGCAAAAAATTGACACGACAGACACCATTCAGATTGGTGTATGGACAAGAAGCAGTGGTGCCATTAGAGTTTTTGGTACCTAGTCTGCATGTAGTAGCAATTACCAACATGACAGAGTGAGGCGCAGTACAGGAAAGTATAGGATTCTAGCATGGTTTCACTATGAAGTACAAAAAGAAAGGGGAAAATCTTGGCATGACAGACATATCAAGAGGAAAAATTTCAAGGAGGGAGACTTAGTCTTGGTGTACAATAGTAAATCTCTTCAGCAGCCAGGAAAACTTAGAATACATTGGTTAGTACCATACGAAGTAAAGACTATCACAGATGGGGGAGTTGTACAGTTGAAGGATTTAGAAGGAACATAACTTAGAGGGATGATCATTGGGAGTCGACTGAAGCTATGTAGGGATAGTCGACCTCCTAGCACTTAAAAAAAACAAAACTAACAGAGGGTTACCGCACTAGACATCAAAAGATAGGAACAAAGGCATAGCGCGCCAAAAAGAGAATGGGCACACACTCTCGGAAATGCTAGAGCGATGGAGAAAGGACCAACAGTCACTAAAAGGCAGAAACAACAGAAATGATGGGTATGACAAATAAGCGCCAACAAATGACGGCTATCAAAATTGAATGACAAGAACGATTGATGGGACGTCGCATTAATTGCGCCAACTGGCAACGACAAGGGAATTCAATGGAAAGCACGTGGGAAGCGCCAATTCATTCAAAACACAATTTGGGTAATGTCTCCGAGAAGTTTCACATGATTCCTATATAAGGTAAGTAGACGAGGATCGGAAGTGTTATTGTGAAATTGAGAAAATCACAGAGAGATATAGTATATGGAGCAGAGAGTGAAGTTTGCATAAGTTACAGAGCCAACTAAGCTCGACGGAGAATACCTTTACCACCATGGCATCACCCAAGCTAGGAGCGTCGAGCCAGGTTTGCAGATGACCTCAAAGAAACCTGAGAGCAACTCAACAGCCACAGGAAAGTGAAGAACAACCACCTCAGCCTCCAGAATTTGTCAACTTGGATGAAATCTTGTTGCCTTATATGGCACTAGGAAGCCCCACACCAGTGGTGGAGGAAACCTAATAGATTGCACTAGAGGGCATGAATATCGATATGCTAGAAGGAGGCCAGAGCCAACAGACCCAGGATGCAGGAAATCCTTCGTGCTCTGAAAACCCTGAAGAAGCCGTGAGGGTTAATGGGATAGTCCCAAATCAAGAAGAAATGACCGTGCCAAAAAGGTCACACACAACCACATYGGAGTAGCCACAGGAGGGCGTAGTAGAATATGTCACCGAYCGAGCAAAGGAGTATGCAGAAGAGAGAAAAATGGAGTCTAGAACTTTGAGTCAGCTACCACAACGCAATGGCAAGAAGCTAGTAATAAGATCACCATGCAGGCAGGCTGCTGCAACCATAGTCTTGCCACACATTCTRGAAGGGGTCCGTGTAGCAGGTAACTTGTTAGGCCACGTAGAAAAACTATGGTACTCATATCACGATGTGACTAACATGGACAAGTTTCCATATTTTTCCAAGAAATWTTACCTGGATACTGTGGGTATAGGAAACTTCGGYGAACCAATTAACCAACCAAAATGGTGGSCAACAAGACTGGCCAAAACTAGGATTCTAGGCCTGTTGGAGATCTYGCACTTCATAAGGGGGTGGGACTTAACAAACTGCATCAAACAGTTGATRGAAGTTAGCCATGGAGGATACCTATGGGTGGAAGAGCCTGTATCGATAGACATAGAGCTCATAACATATATTATAGGGCTCCCACCACAGGGGAAGACACCCGCACAGTTCCTCGATGACAAGACGAAGGAGAAGGCATTGTCCAAGGAAATGAAGAAGATGTATGGTACAGAAAGAGGGTCGCGCCGAATCAGAATTAAGTGCATTAGTGATGCAACAACAAGGATGGCCACAAAAATCATGGCCTGCAAGTTACTCAGGAAGTGCCGCAAGGAGGAAGTCCTTGCTGGGGTCGTCATAGCTGCAATAGAGTGTGTGGAAGGCACTATACTCAGCTGGGCCCCGTACTTGTTGAATTTGTTCCTGGAAGACTGCAAGGATGCACATGACCTAGGGATAGAATTTCACTATTTTTGGCCACTCATCCTGATCGCCTTGGTCAGATGGAGGGAGCCTAAGTATACATACTTTCCTAAGATATCCACTCATTGCCATGCAATGCGATACCTATCACTAGGGAGTACTTAAGACCCCATGAACAAAAGTGTGAATGCAGACATGTTCGCAGGGTAGTACAACGACCTGCAGTAAAGCGTCGCCAACACTTGGCAGATTTCGCCATAAGTGGTTGCACAATATCAGGGCATAGCCAACTTTAAAGCGACCGAGCATATAGTGTGGATCCAAGCACAAAAGGATCCCAAGAACCAATGGCTACAATTGCGATACTGCGTCAAGGAAGAGGACATAGAAATGGCCATCAAGGATTGACACGATGACTGGAGGATTCCAAACTTGAATCAAGAGATTCCCGTGGATAAGGAGGCAGATGCAGGGCAAGAATAGACACCTACAGGAGACAAAATGGTGCCCAAAAATCCAAAGATGGGTCAAAACCGACACGATAGAAGAAAAGGGGTGTGTCCAAGAAAGGTACCCAGGCGGGGAAGAAGAAATACACACAGGCACCACAGGAACAAGAAAAGGAGACATAGATAGCACATAGAACCACATCAAGTGCTACTCAATAGGAGAAAGGCCAGACCAAGAGGTCAATCATACAGATGGTGGGTGCGTGCAAGAAACTAAGGTGCACAAAATTCCACCAGAATATAGATCACGGAGGATGACGCAAACCTTGTGGCCCAAATGGTCTAGGATCGAACAACGAAGGATTTTGACGAAGCCCAGCACCAAAGGGACAAGATTCAGGATGAGCTGGTAGACATGAGGAAACTCCTCGAGCAAATAAGAGAAATAAAGAGGGTCAGAAGAGGAATAGAATTAGTCCCTGCAACACCACAACCAAGAGCTAGGGTTGGAACGAGCAAGCAAGATAGGATCCAGATGATAGCACAACCAAGATCGACATTTCACGTTACACCCAATATCATGTTGCGCATGGATGAAATTGTGGGTCAGACACCCTTGAAATATTTGGCCCAAATACAGTTGGTAATGACTCGTATACCAACCAAGGCATTGTATAAACTACAAGTCAACATTACGTAGGAGGTACAGTCGGGCACACGCATAGACACAAAAGAACTGCATTAGACGAAGGACAACATAGAATAGTTGGAAATGGTTCATGAGCAAGTCAAGATCGAGACCAAAGATGAAAAATATTGCACGGATAGGCTCGAGGAGGGATTGGTTGTAGCCAATGAAAAAATTCCAAAGAGTGGGAAGATAATAGAGCTCACAATGATGCAGAAGATTGATTAGATTGTGCATACAATCGATCAATATAGACAAGAGATCGAGAAGCTCTGAGAGAAACTCATCATACCACTCCCCCGGAGGTGAAGGAGCAAAGGAAGCAGGAAGAAAAAACATAGATAGAGGAGATGGAGCGACAAGTCAGTGCAACTGCCGACTTGTTCGATAAAGCAACACAACTATGGACAAAGTTGGAGGAGGATCAATAGGTCTAGCAGTGGGACCAAGAAGAGGAGAATACAAGCGCAACTATCCAGGACCTCAAGCAGAGGCATAAGACAATGTCAATCACTGAGCGCCTCAAAGGAGCACATGATATGAAGAAGTTGCAGGCATAACTCATAGCCGCACAGACACAGAAGGAGTGCCAAGTTCAAATGGAACCTCTCCAAGAGCGGGCAACAAAGGTCATTGCGTAGGCAGAAGACACAAAGAATAACATGGAACAAACTCAGGTAGAGTGCGTAGAGATGATAGGCGACGAGATCACAATGCAAGTATTGGACGCACTCAGAGAAAATACCGCACAAGCTCAAACATAAGAAAAGGAACTCACAGAGAAGTTCCAGGCTCTCTCAGGAGCTATTGAAGAAGCACACAAATTTTAGGTTGCTCGGGATGAGCCACATGTCAGTGTTGGGGGCATGTTGGATGTAGGTTGAGTCAGGAAGAAAGAGTAATTTTGGAGGAAAATCATGCAAGGAGGAATGGAAAAATGGAAGGAGAAGCAACACGTGTAAGAGAAGCAGGTGAGGTGCGCATGCAAGGAAGACCTAACGATGCTAGGGTTAGGGTTTTTGTAATGTATTGTAATGGCTGATGAGCCAAGGATATAAATAAGTAGTACTTAGAAGGAAAGAGGGATGGGAGATCCAGAGAGGATAAATAGAGAGTTGTAATAACGGTACGAGTCATTAATATGGTGAGCTAGGGAAGTATTGAGCGATTTGATCCTGAGGGTTAGATCTAAGGTTGAGGAGCCTGGTGTGATCTAGCCAACCTCATAGGGATCGAGGAGCCTGTGGAAAAGGGTGAGACCTAAGATTGTAAACACACGTAGCATGATATATTTCTGAACCATAAGAAAATCTTGAGAACCAGATCTTTGTGGACGTAGCCCAGGAGGGGGTGAACCACGGTAACATGTGTTATGTGAATGAATGTATGCATCTTTATGGATGGTTAATTGTTGAATGTTAGATGAATGAATTAAATAGTTAGATCTGGAATTCCACATGCATGAATAAAATGACTGTTATAGTTAGATGTTAGACTAAATGAATAAAGATTACATAGTACAACCACATATCTCCACTCATTCCCAGGTTGCAAACACTCGAGTATTGCAGCCACCCATAGAGCTATCTTGGGTGAGACTGCGCAGTATACTATGTGTGTTGCGTTGCCTTTTGGTCTACCAGAGGGGCCGATAGTTTTAAATGGATTTTGTTGGGATATTATCAAATATAAACCAGGGTCAATCTGTGATAGCAATATAGAATCAAAATAACCCATAAAGAATCCTAAGTAAGATAAAGACCAATACAAGAACAGTGAAAATCCAACAATCAATCACCCCCAAAATACACTAAGGCCAACAATATATATTGCATGCCTTCAACTCGACACCCGTCACCTTCAGAAGTAGCTTAAGCCACTTGGTGACTTGTTCCCTACCCTCGTGAACTTAGGATAAAATAATTATCCATAAACTTACACTTTTCTAGAAATATTATAAAATATTCCCTAAGAATTAAGTCTCGCTCCCCTTTTCCCTTTTCCAGTGGATTTAGTCCCCCATATCTTTTTGTCCGAGTCTTTCTAAGTGCAACAATGTAATATTATATTAATGACCGTGATTATATTTACATGGATAGGCGCACTGACCTATTTGTGTCTCGACTCACCAACCTCATAGTATATATATAACTCAACTTCGCACAGACTTCCAAGTCATTCTTGCACACTTACCCAAGTGTGCACAATACTATGAAATGTCCACACTTACCCAGGTGCGTGTAACACTATGAAATGTGTGCACCCTATTTTTTATAACAATTCTTCACCTACTACTCATGTGTGCACGACATCAAAACTTAGTGCCAACGACTCACCAGCCTAAATTTACATTTACATTTACAATTGGTACCAACGAATCACCAACCTATATGTACAATTACAAAGGTTTTGGATCAAGGACATTAAATTCCCCTCCCCCTTATATATGCACTATCTTCAGTGCATCATATACACATGTACATACAAAATTTCAAAAAATATTCAAAAAGATGTGGATACTCTACCTGCATAGCATCCTCACGCTCCTAAGTTGCATCCTCAGGACCGTACCAAGTTCATTGGACCTTTACCAGCTCCATGACTTGATTCCAGAGCTGTTTGATTTTTTGATTCAATATGCAAACCGGTCACACTCGAAAATTGCCTTATGGTTCCACCTGAATCACATTCCAATCAATAATATGATTAGCATCAGGTACACACTTATTAAGCAATGACACATGGAAAAAATTATGAATACACAAGGATGCAGGCAATGCAAGCATATATGCAACAGGACCAATCCTCTCTAGGATTTCAAATGGCCCATGGTAGCGCGCTTCCAACTTAGAACACTTCCCCAACTCCAGGGAACTGCACCTTTAAACTTAAAACACATGGTCACTCACTTTAAACTCTCTATGGGTTCTGCCTTTATCTGTGTAACTTTTCTGCCTGTCTTGGGCAACCTTTAGATTGTGCCTGATTTTTACCATCTACTCCTCTATTTCCCAGAGTATATCTGGCCCAACTACTTCATGGTCTATTGGGTTGTACTTTCTACCATAAAGTGCTTCAAATGGGCTCATATTTAAATATGCTTGATACCCGTTGTTGTAAGCAAACTCTACCAAGTGAAGGTAGTCTTCCCATTTTTATGGCTTATCCATCACATACATTCTGAGCATATCTTCAATCACCCGATTTACCCTCTCTGTTTGTCCATATGTCTCAGGATGATATGATGTGTTAAAGTTCAAATTTGTCCCAAATTCTTTGAATAGCCCTTTCCAAAAGTTCAAGGTAAACTTGGAATCTCTGTGAGGTACAATTGTCTTAGGTACACCATGTAGCTTGGAAATTTCTCGCATGTATATCTCAGCAAAGTCGACTGCCTTGTGCGCTGACTTCACTGAAATAAAATGGGTAGCTTTAGTAAGCTTGTCTGCCACTACCATAATATAATCATGTTTCTTAGCAGTCTTAGGCAACTTAATAATAAAATCCATTGTCACAACTTCCCACTTCCATAGAGGAATGGAAAATTTTTGTAGCAAACTAGTTGGATGTTTGTGCTCAGCCTTGACCTTCTAATATTTGAGGCATCTGACAATAAAACCATCAACTTATTTTTTCATACCTGGTCAAAATTATTGTTTTTTGATTGCGACAATTGTCTTCTGGTAACCTAGATATCCAACATAAACATAGTTACTGACTTAACGATAACTGTGACCTCAAAATGAGAACTCCAGCCCTTAAAACCCATATTTTTGCATAAAAAACATGAAAATTAACCCCTGAATCAAAAAGTGGTGCTACCGGTAGCACCATTTTTTCTAACGTGGGTTAAACTTACAACATTTCTCAAGCATGACCTTAAAACTCAAATAGTTGCTCAACAAAACCTTAAAATCAACACTTAAATAAAAAATTGACACTAACTAAAACAACAAGTTTTTTTTTCTAAACGCAAAAATTATGGCTTATTACAACCTAATTGAAACTATGGCCTTGACAATAGATCCCTATGAAAAAAACACCTCAAAATTGGATACTAAATGGTCACTTCAAAATTTATTTACTAACCTTTTTTTTTAATTTATATTAAAAAAATAAATAAATAAAAAAGAGAAAATCTTCACATTCTTTTTAAATAAAGAAAAAAACACATTTAAAAAAATATATTCAACCCCCCAAAAAAAGAGTAGTAAAAAAATCTAAAATGACATGAAAAAAAATTTAAAATTTAAACAACAATTTAAAAAAATATATGTATTTAAAAATAATAATGATAAAAAAAACCTTGAAACCTAAAAAATAGAAAATAGAAAAAACAAAAAAAAATATAAAAACAAAACTAAAAATAAGCGAAATTCAAAAAAATATTAAAAAAAATTAAAAATACTTAAAACTAACTAAAATAAAATAAAAAATGAAAACATATATATTTTAAAAACAATTTATTATTTTAGAAACTATTTATAATTAAAAAACCAAAAACAAATTATAAATAAAATAGAAACAATTTAAAAATAAAAAATAAAGCAAAATTAATTACAATAAAACAAAAAATAAAATAAAATATAAATAAAAACAATTATAAACTAAACCATAAAAAATTTACATAAAAAACTAAAAAATATAAACTATCATATAAAAAATTAAAAATTTGAAAAAATAACTTAAAAAAAAATTAAAATATAAAAATTTTGAATTTAAACACACACACACACACACATATATATATGGGGTTTGGGGGGGCAATGTTAGGAATAGCTCCAATGCTCCACGGGCTTGGCTTGGCCCCAGTTTGATGCGGCTGTATGGGACCAGAGGCTCGACCAATGCTTGACCGGGGTCATGCCCACTGTAACACACCTGAGCCCTAAGTACCCTTTTCTAGGGATGGGGCATCAAAATTTTACTTACTCAAATAATTTTAAATCATCTCCCCGAGATGATTCATCCTCTTCTACTCACCCATAGCTTTCTAACGACTACTACTAGGCTCTAATCTGACCTCTGGTTTACAAGTTATGGCTTCCCGAAGTCCTTCAGGTGTTTGTTGGTTGAGGGCCACGTAGCACCAAAATGGATCCATCTTGTTCATACCATCTCCAGGTTCCTACCTCCCATAGGGAAGGTTCATCCACCTTCCAAACCAATGGTGAGACTTAATTCTCATCTAACACACAAGCTAGAGGAAAATTCGACGTTCGACACTAAACGTCCCTTTTCTTTCTGCATGCATGTCCTTCGAGGTCCTGAACTCTCGAAGGATCCCGAAATATTTCCACGTGGCTCTGGCCTTCAAGCTTTTCACCTTACTCACGACATTACATCCCAAAACCCCAGAGTCCCGAAGTCACGGCCTCCCAAAGGGTCCACCCTCATATGAGGTGATGTACTAGATGCGACGTCAAATACAGGTGGGTCCCAAATACTCCTCCTGCCACATGGACCAAACAAGTTATTGTCAGAGATGACACGTGGGCCGACAAGGTAGAGAGAACACGTGGCCCCTACAGTGGGTGACACATGTCATGTCTTAATGGGCACTTAGGGTCGGTGAAATGTCTGAATCCAAGTGACACATGGCACATCAAACGTGGGTCCACGTCACCCTAGGTGACGTCAGCGTGCCACATCACCCCAGACTAATTGTCTTTCAAGTCCTTCGATCTTACAGTCACAGTGTGTCCACGTAACTCCTAGATCAACGGCCTTCGTTACTTCGTAACCTTGGCATTCAGGGGATTCGTGGTGTGAATTCCTTCTTGCTCCCAGAGTGGTCAACGTCGAACTGAACTTTGCATAAATCCAACTACCAGGGAAGATCCTGAGGGATCCCTAGATCTACTGTTCTCATTACTTCGCAGTTCCGTCCTTTGGGGGTTTAGACTTTATGGCCACTCCATTCTCCCAAAGTACCATACGTGGGACCCTCCTCTGGATGATCGGATGGTTAAGAGGGGTTCTTAATGAAATTTTGAGATCCACAGATCTCATCACTTTGTCATTTCAACGTTTGGGGAGTTTGATGCTATATCATCCTCGTTCTCATGGAGTGGGACTTTGCCAAAGTTACCTCACGTGGATCCAACGACCAAGGGGCTCCCGAATACCCTCAAATCGGTGGCTTGCGTTACTTCGCGATGGGTAAATGGATCAAAGTTTATCTGTGGGGCAGGTCTATTTTCCATGGTTAGGGAAACCGCTAGGCACCGGTAAACCTCATGGGTAACTGTAACAACCCGTTGCCTTCAACCAATTTACAAATTGTAAGGTTGTAATACCCCGAAGCTCCGAACTCCCGGAGTTTCGAAGCATAAGGGCTTAGCTCATTTCGATCCTAGTGCAGGGTTCCCAGACCTTGGTCATATGGGTCCTTCAAAAACTCTTGTGGGATACACGCTAATCTCTTAGCCGTGAATTGGTTAAGGACATAGGAATGAGCCCTTGGTCACATGAGTGAAAGACTTGAAGGAGGCACCCTCCTTCCATCATGTTTGAACTTAGTATTCCCGCGAAGGTAGATATTAGAGGTTGGGAGGACTTAAACATTCTAGTAAATCCTACCCTGACCCTCTTGCAGACTTACGTCCCACACGCCTCTAATTGCTAAGATGAGGCAGACAAACGACCATTCAAAAGCATGGGTTCATAGAGACAATACATATTTCTACCTTTAATCATTCAATACCAAACTTAGTCATATATATATATATATATATATATATATGCATTCAATCACCATTTCCATTTCAACACACAGAGTATGAAAATACTTATTAGAAAACTAGAGTTCGTAAAGCGACTACTGAAAGGGGTGCCTGTTTCCACCCAACCATAGGCACAACCACTCCTGAATGGATTTACCGCTGGCCACCCCTGAGCTAGATCGCGATGCTTCGAGAGAGACTCTTTCTTATTTCTTAGCGACAGTCAAGGACGATGGTTACTCTCCTCCTCCTATGGGGTCATGGCAGTGGGTTTTCTCTATACCAAGCAAGGAGGTTTGCCTGAGTACTTCCATAGTCACTCATCAACCTCATTTATCAGCTTGTCTAAGAATTTATTGATTACACTATTCATTAAGTACATAAAAGTGGCCAGTGCATTGGTCAACCCAAATGGAACCACAACAAATTCATAGTGACCATATCTTGTCCTAAAGGATGTCTTGTGGATGTCTTCATCCTTAATTCATACATGATGGTATCTAGACCTCAATTCAATCTTGGAGAAAATGGTATCACCCCTTAACTGGTCAAACAATTCATCGATCCTTAGCAAGGGATACTTATTCTTGATGGTCATATTATTGAGTTTCTTATAGTCTATTGTTACACATTATTTTCGCCACCCCCGTGACCACTAATGATATGTGTATCGCCTATTTATTTGTTCCTTGAAGGCTATTGAAGAAATAAGACTTTCCCTGAGAAATGGAATCATCTTTTCCTTATTCAAAAACCCTATCAAAGAAGATCATCGCAACTTTCCAGTGTTAAGGGTGCAATGATCCCAAATCGTTGCATGGTGCACCATAGTGGCATGCAATGTCTTTGCATGTTTCTCACGTTAAGGGTGCGACAATGCTCAAACAAAGGAAAAGGTGAATTTCTTGAAGGTTCTAGAATGTAATATTTGAAAGGATGAGGTGGCCTCCAATCGTTTTGGATCTCACTCGCTTCTCTGATTTAGTGGGATCATCCTAATCTCTTCACTCTATATAAGGAGGGATCTCTCATGGGAAAAGTTAGGTTGGCTTATGTATGAAGAATTAAGTTGAATATTGTTCTTGTGATAGCTTTGCTTTAAATTTTCAAGTCAGGTTGTGTATACTCTTCATCAAAATCATTGGAGAAAAGGTGTGTGTGTTGAGGCAAAGGGCCATCAGAAGGGACCTTGCAACATCAAGGCATTGGTTGTATTCTCCACTTTCATCAATATAATGCAGTAATACATTTCTTTCCTATAAAAGCGTCTCCGTTTTTATTGCATATCTCCTTGATCTTATGCATAGGTTTTCATTGGAATATATATATCGTTTCTCTCTCTTTGTTGGTTTGTGTTTCTTAASAGGTTCAACATCCCACAAACCTTGAGATGAAGAAAGGACAACACTAGCAAGGATCAAACAACGTTTAAACAGTATGTCGTTAATCTCTCATTGAACTAGTATACATTACAATGGAAATCTAAGGAGAAGTTTGTATTTTGTCATGTTTTGTTCTAATTTCTTATTGAAGTTAGGGAGATTAGTTTGTGTCGGCACTTACCGATTTTTCCAATCACATCTATGCATAACCTAAGTGTATCATTCTTCTTTTTCACAAATAAGGTTGGTGCTCCCCATGGAGACACACTAGGTCTGATGTAGCCTTTGTCCATCATTTCCTTTAGTTGTAGTTTGAGCTCAACCAGCTCTGGTGTACTCATTCTATAGGGTGTTCTAGAGACTAACACCACTCCTGGTGAAATTTCTATTGAAAAGTCAATATCTCTTCTTGGAGGTAGACCTGGTACCTCTTCTGGAAACACATCTCTATACTCTCTTAATATGGGATGGTCCTCTAGGCTTGGTTTGTCGTCTTCAACATAGTCCAACACTTGTATTGCCTACAAAGGACATCCTCTTCTACAACACTTCTTCACTTGCAATGTTGATATTTGTCTCACAGAGACATGCTTTTGAATCCCTTGTAGGGTTACATTTCTCCCTTCTTCATTGTCACACTCCAAAGTTTTATTGTAACAATCCAACTTTGTTTTATGGGCAGCCAACCAGTCCATGCCAATCAATAGGTCATAATATCCTAAAGGAGGTACATTTAGGTTCGCTTGGGTGGGAAATCCACTAATAATGAATTGGCATGCCGATATGACCTCTGTTACCTTTCTTTTGGTTCCAACAGCTAGTTAGATGGTTGGAAATCATACCTTCCATATCCACCACTGAAGCTTGGTGGTCATCCTTTTTATTATCCAAAGCTACATAAATTTGTGGCATGCTCCTAGCCACATCATCAACTGTGGTAGCCTCTTGGATGTTGTAGACTCTCCTACTATTTTGTTTCCTATATGGGCAATCTCTTAGTAGGTGTTCTTCTCCACAACCCCAACATTTCAAGGGTTCTCTCTTGGTGTTATCAGTCTTACCTGGGGCTACTCCAAAGGGTTTATTTCCACTATGAGAGGGGAAATTTTGCTGGTATACACTTTTAGTAGGAAGGCTCATATTAGAACCTTTCCCATATCTCTTGAGTCTTGAGGGTTTAAACCCATTTTTATTGAATCTCGAACTACTCTTCTTCTTCCAGTCCTCGTGAGGTTTTGTTTTGTTCTTGAACTGCTCATAGTAATACATTGCCTTTTGGACAGTGCCTTCTAATGTATTTGGCTCATCAAATTCAATCCTGTCCCAGAAGGACTGAGGTAGTCCACTAATAAATCGTTGCATATTTACCTTTTCATCTTTGATGTAGGGAACATACCTTATCAACTCAAGGAATTTATTGATATATTCCTCTATTGTGAGTTGTCCCAACTTGAGTTCATAGAACTTGTTGGTCTTCCCATCGAAGTATTTCTCTAACAGATACTTCTTCTTGAAGTATTTATCATTTTTTTCCATGACAAGTCCTTCTCATGGATTCCTTTCACATTCCTAAGGTCCTCCCACTAAATGGAGGCCTTTCGATTCAGGTTAAAAATGGCTATTCGAACCTTCAAATTTTCAGAGTAGTCATAGACTTTGAAGTACTTCTTCAAGCCAAGCAACCAAACTTCTGCTTCTTAATCTCTCCATCGAAAGTGAAGGTTTGTATTTCTTGAACTCTTCAAGGTCATGACTCTTGGAATGTTTCCTCTTCTTTCTTTTCCTCTGGGAATGTGAACTAGTTTTGCTACTAGGGGATTCCTTGGAGTTGTTAGTTTCCTCAGTGGAGGATTATTTCGATGAGTGTATCTTGGCTCCAAGTTGGGCCTTCTTTGAGGTGCCCCTCCTTGTGTGGCCACTTTCAGGGTCATTCTTTCGTATATCAGGTGGACTTTGGGTTTTCTTCATATGATGTCTGTCCACATGACTGGTTGTTGGTCCATGTTGCAAATGTCTTTGTATATCTGATACACTCTGCAATATAACTACATTGATTTAAGTTTGCTTTTCCTGTTCTTTTATTAGCCTTTCATTGTCAGCCTTACAACTCTATAATTCTGCCATGAGGATTTTTATAGTTTCAACCAAGTCTAGAGGGGTTTACACCGCCCTCCTTTCATCAGATTCTTCCTCTCTATTGTGGGAGTTCTCCTCCAATTCATGGTGTGTCACCATCCATTATGTTGTAGTTTTCATGCAGTCTACAGACTGCTTGAGTGCTTATAAAACATTTTCTATTAGTTAAGGGTGTATTAGTTAATGAACAACACATGGTTCATATTTTCCAAGTACACACAATAGTAGAAAATTGCATTCCTTTCTTCAGTAGAGGTTTATCTAAGCCTTTTAGGAAAGGGGTAAGATAGGGTGTCACCCCTAAAATTTCTTTAAATAAGATTTTTAAACGACTCGTTCATGAGCCCAAGCAGGCCACGTGTTGTAACCTTGCTCTGATACCAATTTGTAACACACCTGACCCCTAAGTACCCTTTTCTAGGGATGGGGCATCAAAATTTTGCTTACTCAAATCATCTTGAATCATCTCTCTGAGATGATTCATCCTCTTCTACTTGTCTATATCTTTCTAACGACTACTACCAGGCTCTAATCCAACCTCTGGTTTACAAGTTATGGCTTCTCGAAGTCCTTCAGGCGTTAGTTGGTTTAGGGCCATGTAGCGCCCACATGGATCCATCTCATTCACACCATCTCAAGGTTCCTACCTCTCAGAGGGA
>ML782010.1:309289-320574 GCA_009831015.1 Picea engelmannii | reverse complement strand
AATATACTGAATAGACACTTATCCAGAAGGAGAAGTCAGCCCCAACAAAACTGGCAGAACCACTATAAATACAGGGCGCCAGTTCTCATTTGACAACATCTCAGAATTGCAGTTCCCAGTTTGGTGCACACTGCAACTCCAGTTTGGAGCGCACGTGTGGAGGAGGACTACAGGTGTAGTTGCAGTAGCAACTATTTTTAGTGTTGGCTTGGACTATCTGTTGGCAAGGGTTTGGACTATCTGATCAACTTTTTGTGATGCGCTATCCTTGGGAAAGGTGCGCTACCCCTTTGTTTGGCTATCTAGCCTAGGGTTTGCTTTCAGAGGAATTCTTAGTCAAGGTTAAGGTGCTCAGAGGGTGGCTTCGTCCTATGGTTGGGTGACGAGGGTATCGTCAATGGTAAAACATGCACACCATATTCTATATTCTAACAGGGATTTCCCCATTGCAGCCCTTATCTTCATTTTTTGTCCTCGGTTTCTCATTCTCCCTTGGATTTCAAGCTTTGGGTTTCCTAGGCCTCTGTATTTTTCCTTCTATCCCTCCCAAGCATCTTCAACCTCTCCACTATGAATTCTCTCTCACATAGGCTTAGTTTCATCATGCCTCATAAGAGAGGCAAGCCCAAGTGTGGGCCGACCTACTACAATCAAGTAGGCAGACACCAATGCACTGGACTTTCTGCTCTCTCTCCCTTTCCAAGAAGCATCCAAACCTATTCTCCCCATTCTGATCAAAACTAGGGCATGGATGCCCAGGCAAAGCTTCACTCACCTACTCCAGTGCCCAATTATGGAGGGTGCATAGTGAAGAAGGAGATTACTCCTCACTAGGAAGAGATTCCTCATAACTTGCAGGACGCTAGTGGTGAAAAGATGACACAAGCAAGTATCAAAATCTCCTTACGTTCTCGAGAGCTGGTCATGACAGGATGTTTGGTAAAGGAGGAACTTCCTCCTCTACTATCAAATTGTTGCAAGGACTTCATCGACCCCAACGTGGCTGAACCAAAGATCAATTGGGGTGAATTCTGGAACGAGAAGGAAAGACATGACCCACCCAACAAGGATTTATATGTAGACGTGCCAATGCAACCGACTCTGCACAACCACGACCCACCCAGATCATGCAGACTCATAGAGGAACACTTAGCCCTAGTTTTTGAGATGAGGAGGGACCTGGTCAAGCAACTGCATAACCATAGCACTATCCACAAGCACACAGATTTTCAAAGAGTCGCTGCCCAACATGCTGCCAACCTTATGCCTTCCACTTGTTTTGGTTTCCACACCTATGGCAGAATATGTGCCAAGTCTTACTGTACTCTTTGACAAATGTCACTTTTTTGATGGCATAAGGTAATACAATCTATTTTTATTTACAAAAAAAAATAAATTATATGAAATTTAATATTTTAAGTTTTTTATGTAATTCTTTCATTTTTTGTGTTTTTATTTAAAGTTTTTTAAATGTGTGTTTTTTTTATAAGTTTTTTAGGTTATATATATATATATATTAATGTGTTTTTTTTTTTAACCTTTTCAAGTTTTTGGTGATAAATTTATTTTTTTACCTTTTTTTTAAAGTTTTTCTTTAATCTTTTTTATATAAATTTGCTTTTTTATTTTTTGTTATTTTTTTAAATTTCAATTCTTTTTATTTTATTTTATTTTTTAATTTTTCTTAAAAAAAAAATCGGGTTAGAGTTTTTGTTTTTAAAATGGGTGTTTTTTTTTAATTTTTTAAAAAACTAACTCGTGAAGTATTTTTTTTGATCCAATTATTTATTTTTTAATGTAAATTTAAAAAAATAAAAAATAAAAATCTAAGCAATGATTTAGGAGTCGATTTTGAGTTGTTTATCGATGATGATGTCAGTTGTCGAGGGCATTGTTTCAATAAAGTTATAATTTCAACTCAAAAAAAAACCAATGCTATTGCTAGCATCACTTTTTGATTCGAGAGTAAATTTTAAAGTCTTTGTCCATAATGACATCAATTGTCAATGTGATGAGTCTAATTTTAACGACCGTAAAAAAAAGGTGCTACCGGTAGCACCACTTTTTGATTTAGGGGTAAAACTAGCCACTCTGGAAAAATGAGAACTCTAGAGAGTTCTCGTTAAGTTGGTAACTATGTTCATAAGGAACCTTATGCATCTCTGACAACAACAAACTTTTCAACTCTTGATCATTTGGTGCATAGAATCTGCGTCTATACATGAGGATTCCATCCTCTCTTAGCTCATAACCTTCCAAATTTTGTTGTGACATACCTTGTTGTAAAGTCGCCTTTATGTCCACATAGTGTTGATCTGATTTGGAAACCTCTAAAATTCTATTGCACAAATCATATTTGTACATGCTAATGGTTGTAGCATGCATCCCATGCACCCTCCTGCTATGTACGTCAACCACCTTGTTCTCTTTTCCTCTGATATGCTTTATGTCAAAGTCATGCTCACTGAAGAATTCTAACCACCTTCTTTGTTTGGCATTTAAACTTGGTTTTCCAAAAATATACTTCAGACCATTATGATCTATCCTTAACTCAAATCTTTTACCTATGAGATAATGTCGCCACATCTTCAAGGCATGCACTATGGCTACCAATTCTAAGTCATGAGTAACATAGAGCCTTTCATGCTCTTTTAACTTTCTTAATTCATAGCACACCGCATGCCCATTTTGACTAAGGACTCCATCAAGCCCTTCATTTCATGCATCCATGCACACAACGAAGTCTGCATCAGGATCAACAATTCTCAAAATTGGTGTGCTTGTCAACAAACTTTTCAAGTGCTGAAAACTCCTTGCAAAAACTAGAGTCCATTCAAATTTCACACCTTTCTTTTGAAAATATGTAATTGGATGCATAATCTGTAAGAAGCCTTCAATAAACCTTATGTAATAACCTGCAAGTCCCATAAAGGACCTTACCTCTATGATATTTCTTGGAGTTTACCATTTCTCAATGACTTTCATCTTTTTTGGATCCATAATTATTCCTTCCTTAGAAATAATATAACCCAAATAATGAATCCGTCTCTGGTAAAATGAACACTTGCTCAACTTTGCATAAAGTTGATGCTCCCTCAAAACTTGCAGTACCATCCTCAAGTGTTTCTCATGCTCCTCTTCAGACTTTGAGTAAATAAGTATGTCATCCATAAATACAATGACAAACTTATCTAAATAACTTATGAAAATTCCATTCATCAAACAAATGAAGACGGATGGTGCATTCGACAACCCAAATGACACCATTTTGAACTCGTAATGACCATACCTTGTTATAAAGGAAGTCTTGTTGATTTCTTCTTCTTTAATTCTCACTTGGTGATATCCAGATCTGAGATCAATCTTAGAAAATATCTGTGTGCCTCATAGTTGATTAAAGAGGTCATCTATCATTGGAAAAGGATACTTGTTATTTATTGTTACCTTGTTCAAATGCCTGAAGTCGATATAAAGTATCAGCGTACCATCCTTCTTCTTCACGAAAAACACTGGGGCACCCCAAGGCAACACACTTGAGCGTATATACCCCTT
Organism: Picea engelmannii; assembly: GCA_009831015.1. Classification (NCBI taxonomy): domain Eukaryota; kingdom Viridiplantae; phylum Streptophyta; class Pinopsida; order Pinales; family Pinaceae; genus Picea; species Picea engelmannii. The sequence continues at coordinate 317,022 of ML782010.1, read as the reverse complement.
CTTCAAAAGCTCTTCAAGTTGCATCTGCAACTACTTCAATTCTGCTGTACTCATCCTATAAGGAGTCTTGGACACGGGTGTTGCTCCCAACATCAGATTTATAGAGAAATCAATATCTCTTTTCAGAGGCAATCTCAGTATCTCTTTAAATACATCCTCAAACTCTTCTAGTACTGTGCAATCTTCAATACTTGACATTTTATCCTTAGGTGTCTCTTCCATGTATGTTGCAGATACTTGACATCCTTTCATGAAGCTTTTCTTCAATTGTAAGGTTGAAACCTCTCCGATAGTCACAACTCTTGGAATTCCTTGAACTGATATTAAGTTCTCTTCCTCACCCAAGCAAGTAAATTCCTTATTGTAATAGTCTAGGACAACATGGTGCTCGTCCAAACAATCCATACCAATGAGGCAATCATACGAGCCCAAAGGAATAATATTCAAATCAACCTTTGTGCGTAGTCCATTGATCTTCACTAGACATGTATTAATCATTTCATTAATTTTCCTTTTTTCTCTTGTAGCTAACTACACCAACCAAGGTTTTCCAAGCTTGCTTCTTAACAATTATAATATTTCCACCATTTTAGGATCTAGATAACTATGAGCATCTAAGTCAATTAAAATAGCAATGTGTTGATCATTAATATTACCTTCCACCTCGATCATGTGCGACTGAAACTCAACTTGCTTGTTATCCAGGGCTGTGTAAATACTTGGCACATTTCTTCCCATGTCCTCAATTGTCACAACTTGCTTTACGTTGTGCACAGTTCTCGCTTTATCACCTCTTTGAAGGCAATCTCTGTGCATATGATCTCCACCACAACTCCAACATTGAATAGATTGTTGCCATGGATTTTTCCCCATTGTCTCCAACATTTTGGGCTCCTTAAGAGTTGGTTGTCCTTGCACAATATTTTTGAAAAATGGTGGCTTAGCCCCTTCTTCCTCTGATCCACCTTGCTTTTCATCTTATCTTCCCAATCGTTTTGGAAAGTCGGTCTTCCCTTTTGCTTCTCATAAAGACACTTAGTGCACCTTATGGTTTCCTCCAATGTCTTAGGGTCATCATACTGTGTCTTGTCACTGGTGGATGAGGGAAACCTACTCAGGTACCTCTGAATTTTAACTTGCTCATCCTTGATGAATGTGACATATTTCAACATCTCTAAAAATATTTTTTCATACTCATCTATCGTCATACTCCCAAGCTTGAGTTCAAAGAACTCCTTCATTTTCTTGTTATAGTATCGCTTGGTTAAGCATTTCTTTTGGAAATACCTCTTGAACTCCCTCCAAGTAAATTTCTTCTCATCAATGTGTTGCACTTGCACAAATTGATCCCACCACATTGATGCTTTTCCTTTTAGCTGATAGATAACAATTCTCCCTTCTTCCTACGCAGAATAATTATGCAACTAGAAGTACTTCCTCATACCCAACAACTAGGTCTCCACATCTTCATCCTTCTTGTGCTCACCTTCAAAGGTAGGAGGCTTGATCTTATTCATTTCTCCCTGTAGCTCGTCCACCCCAGTCCTTCTCTTATGATTTCTAATAGGAGATGGACTTGAAATACTATGCGCTTTCCTAAAAGAATGCTTTGGTGAGTGAGGTCGATGCCTATCAACACTTCTTGTTTCTCTTCTTTTCTCATCATGTGACCCACGACTTCTTGACCTACTCGATTTTGTTGCCTTATCCATTTTATTTTCTATTATGTCCAAGCTTTGCATCAACTTGACATTGAAGTCATCTTGCTGCTTCTTGGCTCTAATAAGCCTTTCATTATCAACTTTATAACTTTGGACATCTTTTTGCAGTCCTTTTATGGTTTCTACCAAGTTCATGCGCTCCTCCTTGGATTATGTACCATCAACACCCAAACCAACATACAAATCCTTGAATTCATCATCAGGACTATAAGTCCTCTGCACATATTCCATGCTTTTGACCTTTTGCACTGATTATGTCCTGCTCTAATCACTGATAATTCTACAAAATGTGTAAACAACAAGATTTGTTAGGTGAATCCATTAATAATGCAATATTTAGGTACTCCGCAACAACCTAATTCATGATCTATTAATCTGGAATAGATTACAACCCTAATTCCTTAACCAAAATTAGTTTACAATGGGCCAAAAAAACCATTAGTCGAAAAAGTACAAAACATACTAAATATGGACCCAAAAAACATAAGCTAAGAAAGTACAAAACACATGAAAAACAAATCCCCCAGGACCCCCTTTACACTAGGATGAGACTAAGTTTACCTACAAAGAGTACACCACATGTCCAACAAAGAGTTGTCTTCAAACATGGCTTGTGGAGGGAGGTTCATGTGGTAGGTAATTTTGGCAAGGGTGTTATAGATTGTAGATAGAGGGGCATCCAATTCATTCACCGCAAACCTAAGAATAGTAAGAGCATTTCTTGGTTCCTTTTCCTCATGCCAAAGAGCAAGAATGTGTTTGGAAACTTCCATACACAAGCACTCCTTTTCTTTCTCAACTTTAGTGATTTTGGTGTCAACCTACATCTTCCAAGCTTCAAGTTTCTTAGTTGAGTTGGACACTATTTATCCTTGAGGGAGGACACTTCCATTAAGTAGAGGGCTACATGCCTTCAAATATCCAATAGTTGTTGGGTAGTGAGTGAAACAATGCATGAGAGAGTGTTAGAGAAATTTATCGGAAAATGAGGTTGAATTTAAACAAGATGAGGAGAAGGACAAGAGCGAAGCAATCTAGTAGTAGAGAGGAAACATAGAGACATGGAATGAAATGTGCCATAATAATGGGGGGAAGGGAATCAAATGCAAATCGATTACAATAAAGGTAACTTTAATTAGAGGCACATATGGGAGGGTTGTCATATATCTCAAGGGATTTGATGAGATCAATTTCCAATTCAATATAAAGCACTGTGGATGTGTCATCATGAAGGGACTGAAACATTGATGGTCATTAGGGAAACCCTGCTTGTCAGAGATCAAGATCACGTGCTTTTGGATGGGAGGGTGACGTGTAATGCAAGGGTCACCTCTTTCTTTAGTATGTAAGGTTGAGAAGTCTAGGAATAAAGTCTTAGGATCATGACCATGACCCCAACCTGTCAACATGACATGTGATACCATCATGGAGGTGGGAAAATGGAGACTAGCTCTAGACTCTCTGACATAGCACACAATCTTCCATCAGAGTCATAGGCTCCTTTATTAGCCATTTTGTTTTTCAATTTGTTGAAGTGCCTCCTGATTTAAAAGAAGGATACCTCCTTGATTGTGCTAGGGATGAACTTTGTTCTATGCTAAGTACGAGTGTCAAGATGGGGTTTACCTCCTATGCAACACTTAAATGACGATGATTGAGTCTGCTATCAAAGATATTTTCCCTCTTCCCAACTACCTTAGAAGCTTCACTCCTTGGTACACTATGAAAGCCTATGCTTTAATGTTGGTTTAAACTCTTATCCCTCAAGAGAACCTATGAGTCACTAAAATGTATCATAATGATTATTATTTGATATCAAGGATGATAAGAGGGTGGAATTTGATCTACTTATGTGTGTGCGAGGAGTGCATTTCAAACCTCACACCTCCTATCACTACCTCTAGGTGCCCCCATGAAAATATCAAGGGGCTGGACCAACCCTCACATGAATTGAACCTTATTCAATGGTGAAAAATTCCTCATTCCTCACCATGGATCCAACCCCCTTACATTGAATTTTGTACATAATTATGATCGATAATACTAATAAAATAAAATGAAATTTAATGTCTTGTAATTATTTTTGTAAAATAATTAAAGTCTAAAACAAACACACCCACTCAAGGTTTCTAAACCCAAGTATCTACATTAATACAAGGCCAATCGCTTCATTGCTTTCCACTAGACCACACTCCTGTGCACTACAACTAAGAGCTTTTAAAATAAATGTTTAATTGGAGTGTTTATTTGATTGGAGATCAATACACACCACGTAATGCAACAATAAATGTAAGATACCCTTGAATATACAACATATATTGCATTTATTTCTACACTTCTATGTTTTTCCTAATTGATCAAGGGTTGAAATGATGATGATGATGATGTATTTTGACATCTTTTATACCAACTTATTTTGTAGGACCTAGTCAAATAAAGATTGAACAAAGAAAACTAGAAAATAAAATCCCCAAATTACTTATTTAGACAACTGTTTCGATGTGAGTTTAGATTCATAATAAACTCTCCAAGCTTTGTTTAGTTGTCTCCATTTAGGATTCCATGAATAAAATTGTGATTGTAGACTTTGATATTGTTATAGAATGGGTATTTTAAAATGAAAAATGAGTTTTGTCCTCAATCTCCTCTAAAATACATAGATTTTTTTTTATAAATAATTTGGTGTAATTATATTAATAAAAACTACAGTTGATGCTGCAGTGGAAATTACATCATAGTGTTGTTCCACAAGTTTTCAAAATAACCACTAAATAGACTTCAAGGATGATTTTAAAGATGAAAATTTATTTTAAAATGTAGAAACCTTGGCAAATCTTACTAATCCTCCATATGCCAACTATAAAATGTTTAGCAATATTCTTGTAAAAATATTCAAATTTATAAGGATTTTATATAATTTGTATAAAGGTTTGGCGATTTTTAAGGTAAATATTATCCTATAGAATTTGGGCGAATCATTTTTAGAATAGAGAAACTTTTTTTGGGAAAACCATGGAAAATTAGCCCATGAGCAAAATAAAGCCCCTAAAATCATCCCTGTAAATAGTCTAAACAAAGGCCCACTGCAATCCCAAAATATAGTTTGGCTTCATCCTTAAACAAAACTACCCTGTGCTGCTTAACACTATATATTCTATAGTATATGCCTAAGATTCTTATAGCCCCGAAAAACATAATAATTAGTGAGAAGCATAACGACTAGATGCTCCTTCCAAACTTGTACTAAGAGGCTCAAGGTCTTGATTCACAACTTCCATTTCTTTGTCAAGCTTATGCACTGCTTCATCCTCCTTTGGCTCCCCCTAATAAGAGTTGACTAAGAGTCTTTAGTTTGAGGCCATGGACTGATCTCCCTTGCTCAAATTGAGTGTCAATTTTCTTAAAAGATCACATTTTGTTTACAAAACTACAAAGTACCGCTTCAATCACTAGAGACCCCATGATTTTTTCTATCTAGGACATGACTTGATGTTGTATCTCATGGAGTTTTGATGTGACCGTGAGAATTGAATATATGTTACAATGGATATGTTCCTCGTGGTTTTTGAAGACTCTGTGAATTTCATGGAGTTCTCTAGAATCCATCAGGAACCCACTGCGACCTTTAACTCCTGCTATTGCAAGATGCACCAGGTTTCCAGTAGTCCAACTCCCACACCACACTTCATGTTTCTTGAGTGAGCTGAAATGCCTTGATTTCAAAAAATGAGAACACTTCCCTATAAGTAAATTAAAGGATTGGAGTTTTCCAAAATGAAAAGCCGAGGAGAATCCTTATGCTTTAGTGCTAAAACAAACGGTAGCCTAAGACCACCAATGTCCCCATGCACGAATATAGCTCCAAGGGGGAGGCACCCCTAAAAACTTACAATAAGCCATTAGAAAAACAAACACCAGCCAAAAGAAATCAACACGGTTTCTTACCAGACAAGAAGACATGTCTTTCCCTCTACACATCTCGAGTAACGAGATCATTATCCCATCACGAGCAATGGTAAAACAAACACCTTAGACAAAAGTGTGCACATTCATAGCTTGGTGCATGCGAAGGAGAAACTTACATCCCTTCTCATAACTGTTCGCACACTTGATATAAAGTTTTTCCTCGTTGCTCCATCCTTTTACCTCGTTGCTTCAATTCCTTCAATGATCAAAGAGACCTTCAAAACAAGAGGCATCCAAACCTTTATACTTCTACTAGATCTTGTTAGGTAAGAACTAAATATTTCTATACCTAATTTAACTTAAGCATAGACACTATCATAAACAACATAGTGAAAGGAATAGGCCAAGTTGATATTAATGGAAAGCCAATAAAGAAGGCACTTACAAATCACCATTGATGTTGCAGAAATATTCTCCAAGCTCTCCAGTCCAGCCCTTGCATGAATGTCTTGAGATCAGAATGATGATACTTCAATGGATTCCTTCCCCTTTACCCATGAATGGCCTTGCTTATATAGCAGTTGAAATGTTTAACCACCATATCATTTCAAGGGAGTGATTAAGATATTTACTCCCTAGGTTAGGATTTAGTACCCAAAATGGAGGGAATGTGGATGAATCGAGTGTATGATTCATCCTTTAACCATAATTACCATACAAAAGTGTCTCAGAATTTTCCCACAGAAAAAGGTGGATTAACTCTAACTGAACTAACACGCTCCCAATACCGGCCACAAAGCATTAGTAACACTCCCTATACATGGGAAGGGGGGTGTTAGTGGTCAAACAAGGCTCAAAATTTAGGGAAAGTGGTTAGGTTTCGACATTTTCTCAATGTTTTCTAATTCACCATGGCTTAGGGAAAACAACCGACATTTAGTCATGGTCTCAACACTTATGACACTCAATAAAGTGCATGCGACACTTAGTAAGGCACATATGAGACTTTCAAAAGTGCATGTGACACTTAGTAAGTTATGTATGGCACTTTATGACACTTGAGGTGTGTAAAAGATGTGACACCTAAGTGTGACATTTTGGTTTGCAATAGATTCCCCCTAAAGTGTGAGGTTAGAAGAGAAATTGATGGCCGAAACAATTTACAAAAATATCGATGCAAGGGTGTTGAAGTAGGAGAACCTGGCAAAGGCTGCAAAAAACCATCAAATAGTATATATGTATCATTTCTGAGGCATGCGTACCTATGCTTAGAATACAAAATGAATCAAAGCATGGTTTTCAACCAATAAACTGTGGATCCATGAAAATATTGAATGAGGATATGGCCATCAACGATACAATTTGGATCCATACCTCCATGACTCAATTAGGTCACAACCACAAAAAATACACAATGGAGTTGTGATATGACAAGAACATAGCCACGAACCTATACAAAGTGGATCTATGTGACAATATATATCAGTGGGGTTGCCAATAGGGTGAGTGTACTAGAATCCCAAAAATACTAAAATAATCTCTATCGCATCTTGGGTAAAGTACATAATAGAGTGAGTGCCCAACCACCTAGGGTCTTTATCCCGATCCTAAATGGTACAAATCTATCCATGTGAATAGATTACTTGATGTCGAACATGGTAGAAACCACTTGATTATTGGCCATTAATGTATATCGTTAACAAGCGTGAGGAAAATCACCAATGATGACAATGACTCCCAAGGTACCCTAGTACATTCCAATAAATGTGAATAAATGAGTTGAAGTTGAACAACTGTGGAATCATTCGATCAGAGGCTAGTGGTGTAAACCTTATGTCAAAGGCAAGGAAACCTACCATTGAGGCATACAAGCTCCAAGGTACTAACTGGTTTCTAATTCTAATTCTTAGATAATGTGTTGAAGTTGACATGAACAGACTCGTCAAAGGAGGGCCATGATGTATCCCCCTGTTAGCACATATTTTTGATATAAAGGGTGCTTTTCCCTTAGGAAATAAACCCTTGGTGAAAAAATGCAGGAAAGGGTCGTAGCGCGACCCACTTTCGGCTCTTATTCTAAGTTTTTTTATGGTTGGGAAGCCTTGG
>ML782010.1:281236-291769 GCA_009831015.1 Picea engelmannii | reverse complement strand
CACCTTTACAAAATACAAAAACATTCATTTCTTAAGTTACCAAGCACCTTTGGTCTGCAACCACAAAGGGTTTCTTGGAGTGATAACAGAAGGCTCAGAAGTTATCATTAAGGAGACAGGACTATTAGCGAGTTAGGTCCCTATTGTAGCACGTTGCGTCTGACAGAAGCTCGCATCTGACTGGAATTTGCATGCACAGTCTACCAAATAACATGCAGATGTCAAACCTTGAATGCATTGACTTGATCCCACATCTGGCGGTGGTAGTCACTCATGAGTATATCTAGGCATTTTTTTATATTTTGTTATGGTCGATGGTTGAGCAAGGCTCCCATATTGTAAAGTTTTGATGAAGCTCTGGTTCTTTGGTTATGTATTTTGATTTAAGAGTTCTTGTTTAATGACAGTAAGCTTCCTTTTCATGTTATTTGCCTCTGATACTAAAGTGTTCACGATTGAAGGATTCACATGGATTGGTTTAACCGAATTGAGATGTATGTTTGATTTAAGTCTTGTTGTAATGTTCTTCAATTTTTTGAAGCTTTGAATCCAAGAGGATCTTGTGTTTGAAGATTTTCCTCCTTATGTTGTTGGAAGACCTGATGTCCATATCATACCTCTACATCCTCCTCACTTGTTCTACCTCCTACTCACCCTTACTACAACTTACTGATTGAAGTTGATCAAGACCTCACCTGCTTGTGCATGTTGGTCCGGTTTTCTGAGTTAAAATGATATTGTCTTGAGTCTGCGCCCATTTGACCTCTTTAAAATTATTCATTGTGACATATAAATTGATGGGTATTGGGCTTACCTTCAACACAATCTAAAGGCGACTTCTAGTGCTAACACCCCCATCATCAACATGAAAATGACATAGGAAAGTGATGAAATATGATAGATCAAATGAGGACTAACTGACATGGGTATGAAATATGGTAATACTGCAGAATGGTTGGTTTGAAGAGAAAATTCCCTTGAACATTGTGAGGCATGACATGTGACTTGGAAGCATTGCATCGGGTGAGAGATAGAGCAAAACATAGTTCGACGATCACTGGGGAAATCTTCGGGTGAGATGAAGGAGTATGAGGACTCATGGAAATGGTATGACTCATAGACGAGCAAATTACCTAACTGTGAGATGTAAATAGGTGTCATGTTCAAGGGCGTTGAGATTCGGGTACCATGGAAAGTGGTCCCCTTCTGTTTGTGAGCTTCTAAACACATGTGGGAAGTACTTTTTACCATGTACCATGTACTTTATGTCTAATTTCACTTTGACTTAGGATATTTAAGTCAAAAGTGAAATTTGGTAATTTTAGCCTAAAATGACAATTAATTCACTTTGTGGGTGAATTGAGGGACATAAAGTGAAACTATGGAAACTTAAGTAAAGTGGGTTTTGAGTTGAGATTCATTTGAGATGATATCAACCATTGATTAGGGATGAGATGAAATGATCTCATCCACTCACTTTTTAGGTTTCCTTATGCTTCCTTAAGGAGGGCGCAAGGGAAAAGGAGAGCTCATTCATTCACTTGTATGTTCACTTGAGGAGATTGTGGAGGAGGATGAGCTTTAGAATTGAGGCAATGGAAGAGGGCAGCTAGGGTGCTTCCTTGCATGGAGGAGATTTGGGAGCTTGGGTCCCTATTATTTGATGGTGATCATACTTGCTTGGAGGATGGTGCACCATAGGAGGAGGGTGCACACCTAGCAGGGAGGAGATACAGTTGGAGGAAGTCATATCTGAGTGTTTCAGTGGAGAGGTAGCAAACCAGAGAACATTGTGGTGCAATGGTTTCCTCTTCAGAGCATTCAAGGTCAAGGGCACTTCACTTCATTGTATTTTGCAAAAAAAGGAGAGGGCACACTTAGCTTGGGCACATATTACCTTGGATCCTTTGGCACAGCTTGAGAGGAGCTTGCTTTGTATACAGGTTCCATCATATTGTATTTGTTGTTGTATCTCATACTTTAGACACCAATTATATATACTTCCATTCCAAACTGGTTTTCCTCTGGGGGTTTATCTAGGGTCATGTTGACCAAAAATACCTTTGTTCATTTTCATGTAAGTTAGTGTTTAGAACAACATTATTTCAGCTCTAAAAGATCTATAGGTGTGTTATATAGCTTATGGTATGCATCTGATAACATCTTGTGACAAAACTACATTCTAGAGCACCTTAATGGCCTATGTAATCGTAACAGAACAACAAAGAAGTTACTGAATAATTGTAACTTAGAGCCAACTTGAGGTCAAAGAAAGACCTAGTTGGAAGCTTGCTAGGACTTGGAAAATCTTCATGGTATCAGAGCTTGGTGGCTGATTTTTGTTGAGTTTTGGACAACATCTTGTTGGACTGTTTTAGACACCTTTTGGGTAGATTTTGTGGACAACCATTGACTGAGTTTAGTGGCATCTTATTGGCATATTTTTGTGGAGGGTTCTAGAGAAGTTTGTGGACATTTTCGTCGGTCTCTTTTCACACCTACATGGTAGAAGTAAGGATGATTTTTCACGACCTCTTTTCACACCTATATTTCTAGGAGTGAGGTCAGTGTTTGTTTGCCTCTTTTCACACTTGTGTTGATAGGAGTGAGGAAACGTTCCTTTACAATGATGTCAACATCTCATATGTGTGTGGAGGATAGGTTAGCTGGAGCTAGCAATTGGTTTCCTTGGAAGTCCAGGATCGTCTTTGTCTTAGAGGACCTTGAACTATGGGATATAGTTTAGGCAGTTGTTCTTATTCCCCCTTCTACTGCTCCCATCTTGTTAGCATAGTTCAGGAAGAGGAACAACAAGCCAAACATGACGATATGTGATGCAGTGCGAGATCACATCATTCCCCACTTGATTGGGAAAGCTTGTGCATTTGATATGTGGGCATCTCTATGTAAGATTTATGAGAACTCTAACCAGAACCGAAAGATAGTTCTGTATGATCGACTCATGGGCATTTGTATTCTCTAGGATGAGTCAGTTGCTTCTTTCCTTGTCTAATACACCCAGATTAGAGACAATCTTGGAGTCGTTAGAGAGGTGGTGGACCTAGATTCTATGGTGAGGACAACCTTAAATAACTTTACCAAACCATGGGGTTCATTCGTTCATGGCATTGTTTCCAGGGATATCATGCCCACTGGGGAGAGGATGTGGTATGATTTCATTCATAAGTAGACTAGACTTATATCAAAGTCTTATGGACAATAACATACATTATAGGGTGATGAGGACCTTACTCTTTGGACAAAGGGCAAGAAGAAGATCAATCAGGGAGGTCGACGGGATCCCAAGTTTGGGGCCCCACCACAGGGATGAGAGAGAAGAAGTGGGAATAAGAGAGATATGATCTCAGTGAGATGATTTTATTATAGGGAGATGGGTCATTATGCAGGACAGTGTCCCAAGAATAAAAAGAAGTTGTAGGATGTTTCAACAGTGACAACATAGGATCTTGATTTCGATGAAAGATTTGTGAGAGAGTGTGCATTCACGACTACTTTTTATGTTGTTACACCATCCAACATCAGGTGGGGATAGTTGAGGAGGACCTATTGACTCACAATAGTGATTTAGAGGGAGCTTAGACTCATTTTTCATGGACACCATCATCAGGGGTGACTGGTCCACCTGGGACAACTTCAGTTTTAGAGATGTCGAGACATAGGGTTGGTACAGGGGCTTCAGATCATCAAATATTGATGAGGAGGAGTCGCAGGGCACCACGGATGCTTGAGCCTCACTTGGCTACGGAGACGGGCAATTCAGATTTTGGTTCCACTTTAGGTGGAAGCTACTTGGTGAGATGTCGAGATCCACATACTCTTGATGAGATACCAAGAGGGGGAGACTCTTGGTGAGATGCTAAGAGAGTGACTCTTGGTGATATTGCAAGACTAGTGACCGTTGGCAAGATTCCAGGAGGTAGAAATCCTTGGTGGGAGACCAATGCGGAGATCTTTGGTTTGATTCCAAGATCTGGTGTTCTTAGATAGGTGGAGAGACACTTTCATCTATAGATCACGTAGATTGAGAAGATCTATGTGAGAGGCTACTTTCATTGATCGGGATACAACCATACTCACTGAGTATTTACCAGTAGGTAACCATGTCCAATGCAGGGATGAGATTGGGGATGAAGGGCACTTTCCTCAGTAAGAGGGAGTGTTGAGATTTGGGTACCTTGGAAAGTGGTCCCCTTGTTTTTGTGAGATTCTAAACACATGTGGGAAGTAATTTGTACCATGTACCATGTACTTTATGTCTAATTTCACTTTGAATTAGGAGATTTAAGTCAAAAGTGAAATTTGGTCATTTTAGCCTAAAATGACAATTAATTCACTTTGTGGGTGAATTGAGGGACATAAAGTGAAACTATGGAAACTTAAGTAAAGTGGGTTTTGACTTGAGATTCATTTGAGATGGTCTCAACCATTGATTAGGGATGATATGAGATGATCTCATCCACTCATTTTTTAGGTTTCCTTATGCTTCCTTAAGGACGACACAACGACAAAGGAGAACTCATTCATTCACTTATATGTTCACTTGAGGAGATTGAGGAGGAGCATGAGCTTGAGAATGGAGGAATTGGAAGAGGGCATCTAGAGTGCTTCCTTGCATGGAGGATATTGGGTCCCTATTATTTGATGGTGATCATACTTGCTTGGAGGAAGGCACACCATGGGAGGAGGGCCCACACCTAGCATGGAGGAGCTACAGTTGGAGAAAGTTAGATCTGAGTGTTTTAGTGGAGAGGTAGCATACCATAGCACATTGTGGTTCAAGGGTTTCTTCTTTAGAGCATCTAGGGTCAAGGGCGCTTCACTTCAGTGGATTTGGCAACAAAAGGAGAGGGTGCACTAAGCTTGGTTGCATATCTCCTTGGATCCTTTGGAACAACTTAATAGGAACTTGCTTTGTGTATAGGTTCCATCATATTTTATTTGTTGTTGTATCTCATGCTTTAGACGCCAATTATATATATTTCAATTCCAAATTGGTTTTCCCGTGGGGGGGGGTAGTTTTATCTAGGATCATGTTGACCAAAAATACCTCTGTTCATTTTCATGTATGCTAGTGTTTAGAACAACATTATTTCAGCTCTAAAAGATCTCTAGGTGTGTTATATCGATTATGGTATGAATGTGCTAACATATTGTGACAAAACTACATGTTAAAGCACCTTAATGGCCTATGTAATAGTAACGAAACATCAAAGAAGGTACTGAACAATTTGTTGTTATAAAACAACAACAAACCCTTGTTTGACAGTTGAAACTTAGAGCCAACTTGAGGTCAAAGACAGACCTAGTTGGAAGCTTGTTAGGACCTGGAAAATATTCAAGATGGTAATATTGCAGAATGGTTGGTTTGAGGATAAAATTCCATTGAACATTGTGAGGCATGACAAGTGACTTGGTAGCTTTGACTCGAGTGAGAGATAGACCAAAACATAGTGCGACGATCATCGGGGCACTCTTCGGGTGAGATGAAGGAGTACGAGGACTCATGGAAATGGTATGACTCAGAGACAAGCAGATTACCTAACTGTGAGATGTAAACAGGTGCCATGTTCAAGGGAAACAATGAACAATTTCCATAATGTTTTCCAAAAATATCGACCCACTTCCTTCAATTTTTTCTCCCACCATGATTGGCAAGTACCTCTTTGTTTTTTAACGAGCTTGAGGAGGATAAAAAATGCTTAGTATAGCTCATCTTCAATGAGTCCCTCATCATATTTTTAATGAACCTGAAGAAGGAGGGGTTCGGTCCCATATGGCTCCTTCAATGCATGTTTTATGAGTCCAAAGAAGGAAAATTCGACGGCCTTTTCATGTTTAGAGAGTATGAAAATATCTTAAACATGACTCCATGGATGTTCTTTTTCGTAAATTTAGTCCCACAAGCCCGAAAAAGTGTAAAACATTACAAGGGAGAACTCTTCTAGTCATTATTGAATAGAGTATACATTTTTCGTGGTTAGTCTTACGAGGCCGAAAAAGGGGTAAACTACCACTTGAAAGTGTTGAAATATTGTAACTGTGAAGAATGTTCTAATTATAATTGAGTTATTATTATATAGATCAAATCCCCTTTTGTGGATTGATCATGTCGGGACTTATGTATGACCAAATCTCCTTTTGTGGATTGATCAAACCATAGTTATATGGTTTTGTTTGTAAAGTCGACCCCTAGGGCTAATTAAACTGGTTTTAATCACTAGTTGAAGAAGTTGGCCTAGCTTGGTGCAGAGACATAACCCTAGCACCTATCGACTAGTATAAATAAGAGAGGATGGTGCCTCATTCACTCACTCACTCAAGTCACTCATCTAATGCGCAAGTTTTGAAGGAAGTTGCAGTTAGGAGAAGGAGAAGAGAGAGGCACATAATTAGTCTTGGATATTCTTGGTGGTTCAGTCTTTTATCTTGGCATTGTATTGGCAATCTATATTAAGGAAATTTTTGTTGGGTTTTCTCCCCCATGAGGGTTTCCCAAGATAAAATGATGTGTACCTTGTGATTGTGTTTCTCTCAGTGATCCTGCTTATGCTATTATTGTCTAGTAAATTGAAAAGAACTTGATAGAAGCTCTAAATTTAACATGGTATCAGAGCTAAAATGACTAGAGCACCTTTCACTGGGTAACCAAAAACATCACTATTTTCGTACAAGAAAATTAGAGTTTTTTATTGAAAATGAATTTTTGCCTAAAAACCATCTAGACAAGTGCACCCTACCCGAGCGCATCTTTTGGCAGCTAGAGCGCACCTTTTCAATGGCCAGAGCCTTCGGAAAGTGAACCCCTAGTTTTCACTTGTACTAGAAAACCAAAAAACTAGGAAACCAGAACCAGTAACAAAAGTACCAGTCCATATTTGTGCAGGTCCACTTTCAAGGGGTAAAACTTAATTTTTTTAAATCAGACAGCTCCAGCCTACTTGCCTCAACCCAACACATCTCCTGGTAACTTTAGATTCACTTTATGAGCACTTTCATTTTTTTGATCATTTTCCCAGCTCCAAGTCAAGATATCTGCAAGCACCAAGCTTGTTGAAAAGTTAGAAGGTGTGGAAAACTTGTGTTCCTGGAAATATAGGATTGCACTCATTCTTGAAGAGAATGACCTTGCAAAATTGATAAAGGAAAATGTACTGGAACTTGAAGAAAATGCAGCCAAATCAAAATTGCAGACTCTATTAAGGACCACTTGATCCATCAAGTGTCTTCTAAGAATAATCCAAAAGAGATGTTTTATTCCCTAACTAGAATGTATGAAGGAAGGAATATCAACCAGAAGATGAATCTAAGTACCCAACTCAAGAATACAAAGATGTAGAAAAGAGAAACCGTTCATGACTATTTCTATAGGGTTTCTCAATTCAAGGAACCAACAGAAACAATTGGAGACAACCTAGATGAATATGAGCTCATAATGACAACTCTTAATGGTCTCACAAGACCTTGGGAAGCCTTCATCCAAATTATCTATGCAAGAAAGGAGAAACTCCAATTTGATAGTCTTTGAAAACAATGTGTTCAAGAAGAAGCAAGAGTAGCCAACCAAGAAGCAATACTATTAAGGGATGGAGATCATGCCCTAGATGCTCATGCTAAAGGAGGAAATAAAAGGTCTCATTTCCAAACTGAGACACACCTTCATAAGGAATCTCACTCCCCAAAGATATGTTGTCATGTTTACAGGAACAACAATGATGCGCTTGTCATTGATGGCAAGAACACCTAGGAAGGATAAGCTCAAGAGGAGGAGCGTGCAGAGGGAGAACAGATCTCGAGCGTTAGATCCGAGCATGGGGTCCAACCATCATTGGATCTAGGAGAACCTGCATGTTCTTTAAAGTGCAAGGAGAAGCGGGCTTACAAAATCTCGAATGCAAGTGGTCCATCCATTATCAAAGAGGACATGTGGAAAAAGATCAGAGCACGTCAAAGACTTTGTTTCAGAGTTTCGCGGATCGGTAAATCCAAAGGAAGGAGGTGCTCTAACCTCTTGAACTCGTGATATCCCAAAATGATCTGGGCCATTGGATCTAGGATTGATCTGGACCTTTGATCAGGCATGACAAAGGCTTGTGAAGTTGTGAAATCGTGATAAAATCTTGACCGTTGATCCAAGAGGGACACGTGGCAAGCGATAGTTTTTCGTTGAATGAAAGGTCAAAGGAAGGAGGCTCCTAACCTCTCTAACTCGTGATATGCAAAATCACGAAATAATCTTAGCCATTGGATCAAGGATGAATATGGGCCACTAGATCCAGGAGGTAGATCGTGACAGACCACGTCAGCAAGGAGAGGTGGCAGCCTACGTCAAAAATGACACGTGGCACGATTAAGAAATGACAAGTGTCAAGTTGATTCGGCATTTCAGGAACGTGAAAATCACGAATATGAATGACACGTGGCAACTAATAGGCTTGTGACAAGTCATTGAGTGACACAAGAATGACATCACTCTGAGAGTTTGGTTTCGGGAGTTTTAGTATCAATACTCCCCCAAAGTCCCGAAAGATGAAGTTCTAGGGCGGTGGATAGTCGTCCGATCACCACAGAATGTGGACTGTTGATCTGAAGAGTGAAGTGCTCAAATGATTAGTGAGTGGTCATAGGTTACGGTCACATCGTCGAGAGTTGGAGGAAGGTTCTAATAGCTAAGCTCCATTTCAGAGATCGTGATATGGAGAGTCATGAAGTCTCACCACAATATTGCTGAAATCGCAAAACAACGATTCAATCTGAGTCGTTGATCAAGAGAAAGCGTGAACCATTGATCTGGCTCCATTTTCAGAGTTTCGGCGATCGCAACTTGGAGTGTCGATACCCTTCATCACAGGAATGTTGAAATGTGAAACACCTTTTTGGCATAGTTTGTGGTCACCGTCGGTGGTTATGTGAGGGCAAGGAGCTAGCGTAGCTAGGCTCCATTTTGGGTACCAGAAGTGGAGGAGTCAAGGAGACTCATGGAAAAATTCCCGAATTGCAAATTGTGAAAGCCCTTTATGGATAAGCGTTTGGTCATCGTCGTGGCCACATGAAGGAAGGAGCTAGCATAGCTAGTCTCCATTTCGGGGTTCTCAATATGAGGAGTTAAGGAGACTCACGAGAGAAAACCCGAAATGAAAAATTGTGAAATGCCTTTTTGATTAGGCCTGTGGTCACAACCAAGGTCACATTGTTAAAGGTTTAAGGGAGGAGCTAGCATGCAGCTAAACTCCATTTCGGAGATCGTGACTTGGAGAGTCGAGATGCCTTATCCTCAGATCCCTGAAACATGAGTTGCGAAAGCACCTTATAAATAGGCGTTTGGTCACCACATGAGGCCACATGTGAAAGCAAAGGTGACAGGTGCTAAAGGCATAAGGCTGGAGAGGTTCACAGTGTAACTGCTAGAAATCATTGATGGTTTCTGCCAAAGGACTCAAAGAGACTTAAGAGTGATCGCCAGAGAAGGTGAAGTGTCTCGGGGCAACTGCCAGTAGAGTGTAGACTCATCATAGAGTCAATTGACAGATGGAAAAGGGTCGAAGACTGTTATAGCCAGTAAAGCCAAAATATCTTAGGAGAATGGTCAATGATGATGAACATAGTGAAGTGTAGGCAAGGGGACAACGCATGCACAAGGTGCACAGAGACTATAAAAATGCAGAGCGGAGAAGAGATCGTGTTGTGATTTTTGAGAGTGTGTTATGAAAGTAGAATCATAGAGCCTAAAGGAAAAATAGCTCAGTAGAAGCAAAGAAGAGAGATGCATAAATGAGACAATAAAAGAAGGTTGAAGTGCACATGCAGAGAGAAAGCAGAAGATCAGAAAGCCCAAGAAGATGCAAGCAGTGAGATGATGATCCAAGAGATCAGAGCAGCATAGAAAAATAGTGATAGGCCTGGTAAGTTGATGACAACTATTGAATCAGTGTAATAAATTCATAGAAAGTAAATTTTTATATTTAAGGGTGGAAGGGAGGTGCTAGGGAGGATTGTTGTCCTCTGAGTTTCAAGTCGGTGCTTGAACACAGGGATTTGTAGCTTCCATCTGGTTGCAGCTAGAGAAACCAGGGTGGCAGGGTGGTGCAAGGGAGAACTGTTATTCTTTGTTATACAGGTTGGTGCCTGTGTGACTAGAAGTTGGTGTTGGAACACATAGGGAGTTGTTGCTTCCTTCTAGTGGGTTCTAAAGAAACCAGGGAGTTGGTGCTAGAGAAACTAGAGAGTTGGTGCTCTCAGCAAGTAGCATCTTGCAAAATAGAGGTGGTAGCCTCATTATGAGTTGGTTCTCATAAGAATGATAATGTGCAGAAAATAATTATCATATAAAGAAAAAGAAGTTTTCACCCTTTATGGGTTTCCTCGGGAATATATGTCTTTGCTTTATACATGTGTGTGATTCATGTTGAATACTCTATTGCTTATTTATTGTGATCATGATTGAGTGTTCTATAATGAGTTTAAAAATAGATATAATTGTTTAATCACAATAAAAATTGATTCACCCCCCCCCCC
>ML782010.1:240159-258649 GCA_009831015.1 Picea engelmannii | reverse complement strand
AAAATTAGCATCAGAACCAGGTAATCTATTAAACTATGTGTTCATTTCATTCTGCCATGAAAACATTATTCATTGATAAATTTAAGTTACTGAAGTTGCTATTATGAAAATCAAGGTTATGTTACGAAGTTATTATCTCAGTTCATGAAATAAATTGCTTATGAAAGTAAATGATGTTTAGAATTATTTGGTTGTTACACTTCTTAGATGACACATAAGGAATCAGGTGGTCTTTGATTGAATCTACAATGATTCTTTTGGCCCTTATTGTGTCCTTTTGATGCTTTTCCTTTTCTGCAACATCAGCGGGTTCTGGCACTTCTTCTTTGACGAATCTTGCTAGGTCATTCTCTTCAAGAATGAGGCCAATCCTATACTTTCAGGCACGGAAGTTTTCCACTCCTTCTAGCTTGTCAACAAGCTTAACGCTTGCAGACATCCTTACCTGGAGCTAGGAAAATGACCGAAAAATGAAAGTGCTCAAAATCAAAATCTGAACTTACCAAGAGGTGCGCTTGGCTGAGGTGAGTAGCCTGGTGTGTTTGGATCTAATAAAATCCAACTTTTTCTACTCCAAATTTGATCTGTGGATTTTTGGACTGGTGCTTCTGGTACCTCTGGTACTCTGGTACTTCTGGTACACTGGTTTTCTGGTACTTCTGATACTTTGTGAAACTAGGGTTTCACTTTCTGGGAGATCCAGCTACTGAAAAGGTGCGCTGAGAGTGCCAAAGTGATCCTTAGGGGAGGGTGCAATTTTCTAGATGGTTTTGGGGCTGAAAAGCTTCACCATCAAAAAACCCTAATTTTCATGTATGGCAACAAGATCCTCTTAAACTAATGCAGAAGATCCTCTCCCAGATATGTGCCACTCTCTCTCCTTCTTCTCCAACAGCAGATCTGAAACTTGTCTCTCAATGAGCAAGTGAGTTGTGTGTATAAGTGAGGCGCTAGCCTCCTTATTTATATTAGACTGGCACGTGTGAAGTGTCTCTTCACTGGCAGGACCGAATTCTCCCACTGGATGGTTATAACCACCTTAATTACATTCTGGGGCCTCTTTAATATCTGTTGGGGCTGACTTCTTATTTTGCCTATTATAATTAACATTTGACCAATCCGCAAAAGGGGATTTGTTCCTATTACAATAGCCAACAAGATCAATCGACAATGGGGATTGATCCAATGAATAATATATCAAATAATAATTAGAATACTCTTTGCGGTTACATTATTTCAACAGAAGTTTTGTGCAAGGGATGTGCACAAGGAAAGAACATAAATAATCCTTTCCCAAAGAGCGACAGTAAATAAGAAGGAATCTTGGAGCTCATCCACTCCAATGTATGTGTCCCAATGCCATCAACCTCTCTAAGTGGGTATGTATACTATCTGTCATTTATTGATGATTATTCTCGCAACACTTGGGTTTACTTCTTGAAGTCAAAATATGAAGTATTTGGAAAGTTCAAGGAATTCAAATCCTTTATAGAAAATCTCTCTGAAAGAAAGATCAAGATACTCAGCTTAGATAATGGAGGAGAATACACCTCAAAAGAATTTGTAAGATTTTGTAGAGATGCTGGGATTAAGAGGGAGCTCACTACTCCCTATAATCCTGAGCAAAATGGTGTAGCATAAAGAAAGAATATAACAATAATGGAACCAGTGAAGACTATGATCCACAATTAAGATATTCCAATGCACTTATGGGTTGAAGTAGCAAGAACAATAGTTTATGTCCAAAACAAATTATCCCATAGTGCACTTGGATTCAAAACCCCCGAAGAAATGTTCTCCAGAAAGAAGCTAGAAGTAAGCCATCTCAAGATATTTGGTTGACCAATTTTTGTACACATTCTGAAAGAAAGGATAACTAAGTTGGACCCTTTAGGAAAGAAGGGAATATTTTTTGGATACTGTGAGGTCTCTAAGGCCCTCAAAATTTATATACCAGGTTACCATCATATTGAGATCAATAGAGATGTAACCTTTGATGAAGATGCAACACTCATGAGATCAAGGAGATTCCATCTTGAAGAAGTATATGAAGAAGAACTTGTAGCTCCTAAAGTTGTAGAACCAGTGAAGGAAGTCACAGTTACCCCTAATGATGAGATTCCAGAAGATCATGATATGATAGAATCTTAAGAACCTCCCCAAATGATGATATCTCACAAGAGAAATCCAACTTGGGCAAAGGACTTTATTCAAGATGGAGAGAGGTATATTTCCCTAAAAGGAACCATGAGACAAAGCAAGAAACCTAAGCCATTCTCCAGTTATATGGCCTTGATGTGTGATCTCATAGAAAAGGAATGTACTTGCTTTGAAGAATCCATTCTGAAGAAAGAATGGGTGGATGTCATGACATAAGAATACAAATTGATTATAAATAATGATGTATGGGAAATAGTTCCCAAACCGAAGAACAAATATGTGGTATCTTCCAAATGGATATATATGATAAAACATGTTGCAGATGGAAGTATTGAAAAACACAAAGCAAGATTTGTAGCTTGTGGATTTTCTTAAAATGAAGGAATTGATTATGAAGAGATGTTTGCTCCTATATCCATATACACTTCTATTAGAACAATCATATCTCTTGCAGCAGATGGATGTGAAAACAACCTTCTTAAATGGTGTTATTGAAGAATAAGTGTATATAGAACAACCCCAAGGGTTTGAAGTTGAAGATAGAAAGACTCATGTCTGTAGGTTGAAGAACGCTCTGTACGGATTGAAGCAAGCTCTAAGAGCTTGGTATGGCAGAATTGATAGTTTCCTAATAAGCTTGGGATTTACCAAGAGTAAAGTTGATTCTAACCTTTACTTCAAGGTTATGAATGATGAGCCAGTTATATTTTTGTTGTATGTGGATGACTTATTCTTAATAGGAGAATAAAATCTCATCACATATTGTAAGAAGAAGCTCGTTGCAGAATTTGAGATGAATTAAGACCTAGGACTAATGCATTATTTCTTAGATATTGAAGTTTGGCAGATCCCAAAGAAGATATTACTTAACCAAGGGAAGTATGCAGTTGAAATACTGAAGAGGTTTGACATCTTGGAATGAAAATCCATCAACACACCCATGGAAACAAAGTTCAAGCTCCTCATTGATACTTCCTCGGAATTGGTCGATGCTACTCTATATAGACAAATCACTAGATCATTGATGTATCTGATGAATACCAGGCCAAATATATGTTTTTTTGTGAACACCTTGAGTCGATATCTAGTAGAGCCCATACGTGTTCACCTTGTTGCTGCAAAACATGTGATGAGATACCTTAAGGGTACGTTGGAATTTGGCCTTTGTTACTCTAGAGATCATGACTTTAGACTAGTTGGTTATACCGATTCAAATCGGGATGGAAGTGTTTCTGATAGAAACATCACTTTAGGATGTTTTTTCAGTATGGGGTCCACAATGAAATCATGGCAGAGTAGGAAGCAATCCAATATTTCTCTCATCGCGACAGAAGCGGAATACATTGCAACATGTTCCACCAGTTGTGAAGCCATATGGCTTCAAAAATTGTTGACATGTCTATTTGATTTGGATATGGAAGCCACCGTGATTCTATGTGATAACCATAGTTGCATAAAGATGACGAAGAACCAAGTGTTCCATGATACGTCGAAGCACATAGAAATATGGTATCACTACATTCGTGATATGGTGCGGAGAGGAGCTATAAAGTTCCAATATGTTGGCACAGATGAGCAGGTTGCAGATGTGTTGACCAAGCCTCTGTCTTGTGTAAATTTTGAACACTTTCGAGACAAGATTGGTATAGTCCGAAAGGACCTCCCTCGAAAGGGGGAGTGATGTTGATGATACTATGGTATCCTGACCAACAATGGGTAGCTCAGTTAGGATTTTATATACTAGGGGACTGATCATTCATGGACAGATCCTGAAGGTCCAGTAAGGACTGTCTATCATAGTACATGTGCATGTATATGCCAACTATGGTCAGTAGTGGTGTTGCATTAGGATTTTATATCCTAGGGAATATTATGATTCCTGGGCAGATAGCGAAGGTCCAATAAGGACGGTCTGTCATAGTACCACCTGGTAGATCCATTAGGATTTTATATCGTAGGGAATCCTATGATTCATGGGAAGATTCCTAAGGTCTGCTAAGGACGGTTTGTCAGAGTACCACAAAATGTTGTTGTTGGACCTGCCTCATTTTGTTCCTATATGATGATGATGTTGTTATTTCATCCTCATGTTGATGATGTTATTGTTTCAACCTTGTGTTGTTGTTTTTGATGATGTATCAACCTCATGTTTTTGTTGATGATGATGTATCAGCCTCGTGATGTTGTTGATGATGTTGTACTAATCTCATGATGTTAATGATGGTATTGATGATGTTCTTGCCTTAGCGTTATGATAATTGATGTTGATGCATATGATGATGATGATGATACTCCAACTCCATGTTGTGAATGATGATGTTATTGATGATGAGAAAAACTTTCGATGATTTATAGATATTCCAGTCAATGTTCCAGAAGATGATGATGTTGTTTCCCTCTCTCTCTCTCTCTCCTGATGATTTTGTATTGGGTTATGTCAGTAGAATACCCTTCTTGTTAAGGGGGAGTGTTGAAATATTGTAACTACGAAGAATATACTAATTATAATTGAGTTATTATTATATATATCAAATCCCCTTTTGTGGATTGATCATGTCGGGACTTATGTATGACCAAATCCCCTTTTGTGGATTGGTCAAACCATAGTTATATGGTGTTGTTTGTAAAGTCGACCCCTAGCGCTAATTAAAGTGGTTTTAACCACTAGTTGAAGAAGTCAGCCCATCTTGGTGAAGAGACATAACCCAAGTGCCTATCAGCTAGTATAAATAAGAGAGGATGGTGCCTCACTCACTCACTCACTCAAGTCACTCATCTAGTGCACAAGTTTTGAAGGAATTTTTAGTTAGGAGAAGGAGAAGAGAGAGGCACACACTTATTCTTGGATATTCTTGGTGGTTTGGTATTTTATCTTGGCATTGTATTGGCAATCTATATTAAGGAATTTTTTGTTGTGTTTTCTCCCCCATGAGGTTTTCCCAGGATAAAATGTTGTGTACCTTGTGATTTTGTTTCTCTCTGTGATCCTACTTATGCTATTATTGTCTAGTAAATTGAAAATAACCTAATAGCAACTCTAAATTTAACAGAAAGATGACTCGTCATGGTTTAATGACCTTGAGGAACAACAGAGTATGCTCGTAGTCTGCTTCATTTTAACGAGCTTGGCACAAAAAGTGAACTATGTTCAAAATCATCTGTTTCATTTTTTAACGAGATTGACATAGAAGCAGGAACTTTTCTCGAAGTTGGTTTCATTTTTTAATGAGATTCAAAACGAGAATAAACTATGCTCAGTGTAATACCCATGAATGGGCCTCTTCCCAACATGATGTCTAGAGGTTGGTACGTTGATTGATATCGATTGGCAGGTTTTTTACCAACATAGTGTTGAAACCTTGGTACTTTTCCCTCAACATCATTATAAGAAATTGGTGGTTTAACTTCATTCTAATGCCTAGAGGTTGGAGACATGCCCCCCAAGATTTGGTTCATTCGTTAACTCTTCTTATGCACTCGCATAGAATCTTGGCTACTAAAAGGGATAGGTTCACTCGAGAGGGAGGAAAAAAGAGGATCAAGGGAGATAGGCAAAGGAAGGGAAGGTTTAGGTACCAGATCATTTGGAAGACTAAGTGACTCGATGTCACCTAGTGTTTTAGTGGAAGATGGGCTAGGCACTACCTAAGGATCGAACGATTTAGAGGATCATTTCACCATAGTCGTAATCACTTTTAACGTGGAAACCTCATGTGGGGGATCAGGGGGAGGTAAAGGAAAAACTCCCATGAGTGAGGAATCCTTGAGGAGACCTACCCCCAGACTCTCGTACTGAATATTGGACTATCCCAGGAAAGGGATGTTATTTTTCGGGGAACTATGGAGATCTGGAATGCAATAATAAATTTGGTCAACAATCACAATTTTCCCTTGATGGGGAAATTGAAAAATGCGAAAGAATGAAGATGCGACAACAAACATCACATAGAACCAAATAGGACCAAGTAATAAATTATAATCCAAGTGTGTGTCAACCACTTCCATGTCGATAGAAATGGATTTTCCCTTTAATTCCATAACGAAATATTTCCAAAGGCCGTAAGTTTGGAAACCACGTCCATCAAATGCCTTAAGGGAGGTAGGAGACTGGGTAAGTTCAGGACAACTAATGGCTCTCCAGCAAGGAAAAGGCTTGACACATGTGGCAGCTCCTTCATCCAAAATAGTGCAATGGATGTTCTTCCCACTAACCATAGCTTGAATTTGGAAGGCTAGGTGATGGGAGAGCCTCTATTTAAGAGAGTCCATATTAAACATAATCATAATTAATGCCTCTGGGTCCACAACTCCAATGGCTGATAACAGGCTTGTTTGGGTTCTTGGTCAATTTTGTATAACTTCTAGCATCAACATAGCACAAGGTGCTTGCGCCAAATCTTCAACAATGTTGTAGTTTTGTGCAACATGGGTGTTAGCACAAAGATTTTCACTAGAAAATTTGGTTATTTTTATGATATATTTTGCAACAATGGTGAATTAAGAGATTCTACAGTGCAAGCTTCCTCAAGCACCAAGACTGAGTGACAAGTGCACCTGTCATCAAAACAAGACATGGGTTAGAAACTCCATGCACACATTAAAGAGCAAGCTTATGTGAATGGAGACTTTCCTAAAAAAGAGGAGTGGTGCTACCAAATCCACATAGTTGTTTTGATTATGGGTGCTACCAATTCATAGAGGCTAATTCAAGATGGATGATATGGAATTTAACACAGGATCGGTGCTATGAAATGTGCAGAGTTATTTTGCAAGGATGCTTCTGCAAGTTTTGAGTGACTAACTTAAAACTCGGATTATGAACAAAAGCGAAGATATTTTTGAAAACTAGAAGAGGCTTTTGTTCATCACATACCAAATAAAAAAAACCTCTCTCATTTTTTCAAAATGTGTTATGGTTAGAGATATATTAGACATATAAGTGGTGCTACAAAATGTGCAGAACTGTTTTACAGTGGCGCTACAGAATTTCCTATAGCGGTTACGGTTTGGATATTCGCCTTGTTGGGAGGTTGCCACATGTCAAGGAGGATTCGAATGGATTCTAAAGGATCAATTAAATGTCAAGGGACACTTGCACCTAAGTTTTATCTCCATCAAAGGCCTCATGCAATGAGGTGGAAACAATTTATTAATGACTTCCAACAAATTCTTGAAATTTAGCAGTTTGTTAGATTTTTGTCTCTTTGATTGTTTCCACCTATATCCAAGGCTTAKAATCCAATGGAGGAGATGGGATTCAACCTCATAAGGATATTTGGATGATATTTTCTATTTAAGGAAGGAGAGAGMTCTTGGAGAGGGGTTGGATTCATGAGCAAAGAAAGATGAGAGAGATGTAGGAGGTGCTTTGCCTGTGATCATTGTAACCCTGAGGGGCTTATGTTTTTGTAAACATTTATGTTATTGAAGGTTCATGATATCTGTGTTATTAGATTGTATCTCTTGTTTTCTTTTCCAATTTGTCTTCTTACTTGAATGAATTGTACACCTTGAGGATCATGGTTGCCTTTGATTAATGGATTCTTGAGCATCCGAGGATCTAATGTATCTTGCCTATTAGTCACTATTTACATTCAAGTACCTTGAATTCATTTATGCARAAAGGATCTCTACCTTATGGATGTTCTTCTTTGTGTTATCTTTTTCTTACTCTATTTAATAAACCTTTATCTGATATGCATATTGATTTCATTTAATGAGCGGGGTGTTTTCTTGACTCCATAGAACAATGGTCCATCATTGATTTACAACAGCTTACTGTCATTTCCCTTCCTTGTTTTCTTTTTCTTGATCCACAAAACCCTCAATTTTTTTTATTTCTATGTTACCAAGCTTACTCTCATTTGCAGTCTGGGAGTGACTCTTGGAGTGATAACAACTGACACTTGGATTAAAGGTTGATTTTTGAATTATGCCCTTGGTCGGGTGCAACACTGAATCAACAACATGCCTCTCAATTTGAATAGGGGCAGAAGATGGAGGAGGAGTGGAAGTGGAGGGATTATCGATATCACCTTCATTGACATGATTATCTGGAGTAGTGTCGTAAGTCTTAGCTCTGGTCATTAAAGTAACTTCCCCATTACACATAAGGACTTGAGTGATTGAGGAAGCATCCTCGTGGTGAGGATGACTTGCATTTCCCCCTTGCAGAGAAAGGATTTTTCCCATCCATTTGTTGTTGCTAAATCAAAAAAGGATTAGTTAATACTGCAGGTTGGGAGGCACCCTTCAGAAATTTAGCGACTTCCTCACAATGAGGGTAGTCATTCATGTAGTGGTCCTCCTCACAAATCATGAAGGGAAACTTATCTTTCCTTTTCAGTTGGGTATCAACAGTTTTTGTGCTCTCATATGGGTTAGAATAATTCTTGGATTTACCCTTGTTTTTCTTCTAACCTCCAGGTTGTTGAGACGAAGTGGATTTGAGCACATTCACCTCGGAGGTTTGCATAGGACAGGGAATAGTTTTCATCATGGAACCCACCAAGTTGTTAGAATATTGTGCTTGTTTCACCATATACAATGCTACACCATTGTCACCAAACCATAGGCACAAAGCCACCCCCGAGCACCTTAAACTTTGACAGAAAGAATGATTTCAGGACGCCTCACTAGAACCAACATATAAACTAGGGTAGTGCACCTTCTCCAGTGGTAGCGCACAACATAGAGTACCAAAATACTGAACAGGGAATTACTGCACACATGCAGTTGCTACAGCTCCTCCTCAACACTTGCACATTGCTTCTAGATAACTGAGTGTGTGTACAAATTAGTTGGATCACCTGCTATTGATACTAATATGGCCAGGTAAACATGTGTCTCTTTAAGTAGGTCCGACCTGTCCTTTTTTGCACATAATACTTCAATATTACTTATTTTGTTGAGCCGACTTGTCTTCCATGGTTTTCACACATCTGTTTAGGTTTTATCTTGCTTCTGGAATATTATATTCTAGTTAATTGTTTATCCTTGGAGGTTAATACCTCCCGCAACTACCAAAACATCAACACTCCCTCTTAGCTAGGGAGGTATTTAACCATGATGTCCCCTTCTAGTATTCATATCCTTTCTCATTATGCCATGATCCTCTCATCATGGTTACACAGACCATGCTACTAGTAGCATCATTATGTCACACATGGCTACACCCATGTGGACCTGTCAATCTCGTCTAGGGGCCACAACTTGCTAGAGAACACTAGAGATACACCTCGTAGTGTGTGTCACCATCATCACCATGGGATACACCCGCATGACGTGCTCACCCATGGATACACCCATGCCATGAGTATCATCATTATTATCATCATTATCCATCCATATCACATGGCATGGGTGACACCTGCATGGTCTTGCAGGCCGATAACATCAACAGAGATACACAGAATATCTCATGATCACCCAGATCATATTACGAGCAACACCATAACAAACATACAAGTTCTTGACTGCACCACTAGCATACCAAATTGTCTCACTAGTGTAGAAACAACTAGGTATACCATATCATCTCACTGGAGTAGCCTACAGCTTGGCATAAATGCTACAAATCAGTGTGAAGCCTACAACTTGGCACAAGGCCTACAACTTGGCATGAATCCTACAACTTGGCACAAGGCCTACAACTTGGCATGAATCCTACAACTCGGCATGAATCCTACAACTTGACACGAATCCTACAACTCAGCATGAAGCCTACAACTTGGCATGAAGCCTACAACTAGGCACGACGTCGAGAACTTGACACAAAGGCTTACAACTCAACACAAAGGCCTAAAACTTGACACGAATCCTATAACTCAGTATGAATCCTAAAAGATCTGTCTTTTTGAATTCTTCCATCAACTCCCTCTAACTGAGAGAATTCTTGAATCACACTTCCATCTATTGCTTGCCCCTATGCATCCTGCAAAGTGTCACGAAACCTTGCTTCTTCCTGATCATTGACTCCATTTGATTCCTTTCAAGTCTTGATTTCTATGGTAACCTTCCTGGAATACTTAGGATAACTTGCCCAAAACAAGAACAAAAAGAGAAAAATTATTTCCAATATAATAACATTTTATATAAGAACATATCAATTTCATGGTAATTCATTATAACATTACCAAGGTGTCCTACCTGAGAAAAAGAAAAAGAAATATCTCCTAGAGGAGATGTTAGTTCATATTGCAATTAAGTACAATAAGCATTTATATTAATAATACATGCTACTAAGTATTCATTTGTTCCTGGAATTAATAAAATATAAAGGACTGCAATACTTAAGCAACAATAAAAATATCAAACCTGATATGCAAACCTGGAGTCTGGCTATTGTTCCACTTGAGTTGCTTTTCTTCTGAGAAAAGTATTCTTTCCAACTTGGAGAGTCTGTAGTTCCTCTTAATGTATTAGATATGATATCTTTCTGGCTCTACGATTATTCTTGGAAAAAGATCCCTTCTCTTTCTAGAGATTTAGATCTGCAGTAGTTGTTTTTTATTGTTTYTTATATTCCACGTTCATGTGCTTGGAAGCTCCAAAAATCAAATTMTTTATCCTTTGACGCTTKCTCTTCAGTCTGTGATTCCATAATTTTTCCCTTTGTTCTTTGCAAGGATGATTTCAATCCTTGTCTTCCATGTTCTACCAAGAGACCATGCTTYTGTTGCACCACTCTGATTTTATGGGGGAAGTCGTGATTGTCTTTGAATTTTACCTTGGCTTGTATTTTGACTTTGACTAGTCAAACCTCAACTTTGACCAATCAAACTTTGAATTTGACCAGTCAAACATTGACTTTGAACCCMAAAAAATCAATTTTGACRTTTTTGATGGCTGAGGGCACTAGGAGATGMGTTGGGTTAGGGAACAATAGGATATACAAGAATTATGCCAAACGCTTCACTTAAAGTGCCAGAACAATCAGGTTATTGTTTGTTGATGTTGCAAGATCAGAAACCCTAGTTGTAATTACAATTGTGCTACAATGAGCTTGACAAAGAGTTGCAGATCTACCTTCCAGTGGTTAGATTGTTCCGAAGGTGGTGTGGGCCCATAACCTGTTAGAATATTGTGCTCGTTTCACCATAAACAATGCTACACCATTGTCACCCAACCATAAGCACAAAGCCACCCTCGAGCACCTTAACCTTTGATCGAAAGAATGATTCAGGGAAACCTCACTAGAACTAATAGATAAACCATGGTAGCGCACCTTCTCTAGAGGTAGCGCACAAGATATAATATCAAAATACTAAACAAGGAATTACTACACAAATGAGATGACTGAATTGCGCCTTGCTTCTGGATGACTAAGTGTGTGTACAAATGAGATGAAGCACCTCCTATTTATACTAATTTGGCCAGGTGAACAAGTTTCTCTTCAAGTAGGGCTGACCTGTCCTTTTTTGCATATAATACTTCAATATTACTTATTTTTCTAAGCTGACTTGTCTTCCATGGTTTTCACACATCTGTGTAGGTTTTATCTTGCTTCTGAGATATTCTATTCTAGTCAAAGGTTTATCCATGGAGGTTAATACTTCCTGCAGCTACCAAAACATCAACACATGCCATCGACATGGGCTTCTGGAGCAGGTCTTGAGGGATCACTCGATGGGTGAGGAGAATGAGAGATCATATTGTAAATCATGTCGGACTTGGAATATACCAAGTCCAGGTATTGAGCATGATTGATGACTTTCTCCTTAGTGACAACGCTTCACATGGTGACATCTCTAATGATGGGTGGAAAAAGTGACTTGGCAAACCAATCTGCCAAGAGTTGGTTTGGAATGGTAGATTTAATTAATCGTCATTGCCTCCTCCACTCATGAATATGATCAAAAATTTCAGTGGAAGGGGATTTCCTAAGCAAATTCAAAAGTTGTATATCGGTTTCATATTGAATCGATAGTTGGAAATGTGTCAAAAATGCCATAGCTAAAGTATTAAAGTCACCAAAGGAGTGTCGTGGAAGTTCAATATACCATTTGGTTTTCGAGCCTATGAGACTTCTTTGGAAAATTCGTAAACAAATGGAATCATCCATCAAGGAGTTTGAAGAAAACCAGAGATGGAAGGTCATTTCATGGTTATTAGGGTATTCTCCAGTTTTTTGTCAAACTTTGGGATATCATATGGTAGCTTGGAAGGGATTTGAGGCCAAAATGAGATATGCAATATGGGATCATTGGTTAAATGTGATAGATTAGGAAGATCTAATGTATCCAAGAATGGAAGTTGGCAGTTATCTTGCAGATACTAGTAGTAACCATGTGAGATATGAACACAAAAAAGACCAGATATACGTTGTGACGGGATGGAAAAAACATATGGTCTTCCCATGTACTGTGGCTGACCCAAGGGTCCTCCCATGTACTATGGTTGACCTGATGATTCCCCCATGTATGGCGATTGGCCCGATGGACCTCCCATATACTGTGTTTTAGGGGGTTGTTGTATTGGAATCACGGGGTTCACAGATTGATCAGGTGAAGTTCCTTGTGAAGGAGTGTTCGTCGAATTAGGTTGACCCCATAAAGTATTTTCAACTCTAGGATATGGTTGTTCAGGATACATGCCAATAGTAATGGGAATGGAAGGACCTGTATGAGTGGCTTGCCCCCAAGTTGGTGGTTTCCCCCCGAAATTTTTTTTCCCTCCAACTAAAGGTTTCCCCCTGACTAAATGTTGACCTCTCATTGAAGATTGACCTCCAATGAAAGGTAAAGGAGAACTCCCCATTTGTAAAGTTGGAGATGTAGGGTGAGTAGCTTGTGTAAATACGGTTATTTGAATGACTTGATTGTTGGCCATATGACTGATGAAATGACCAAGTAAATCACTTGGTGTGTGCATATGTGGGAGTAGTGAATCAGGAATATTATCCAACCCATGTGCGGAGGGATATGTACTCGTAAGTGGTTGTGTCGAGGTAACCTGAGTCATGGTTGTTCCCAGTAAAGAAGAAGCACCAATAGTAGTTATTTGTGCTCTTGCAATATCAGCTACAGGATTTGTGGATAAGGGAGGTGAAACTCCCAATCCCTCTAGAAAACCAAATGTCATTTGGTTCATGTCAAAATATGGCCTAGTGGATGAATTGGTTGGTAAATAGTAAGAAGAATAAGCATCATGAAATCTTGTAGACGATTGTTCAATGAGTTGTGGGCCGAGTGGATCAGTAAAAAGGGGATTTGGGTAAGATACAAGGCTTTCCACGAAGGTTGTGACCGGTTCTTCTGCGTGTTGGTCACTTCCAAGGGCTACACTTTCAGTTTCAAAAACAATTTCTTCAACCATTCCTTCGTAACAAGGGCGTGTTGAGGCTCCTGAACTTCAAGATCCAAGCCTTGCGTTCTATGAGATATTCAAAGCCCTTGATCGGTCATGGTGAAAGTAAGATAACAATCATTAAGGCCAACTACGAACTCTGAAAGCACACACCCCTAAAAATATATATATGGGTAATCAACCAAGCAATAGTAGAAGGATCTTCTGAAGATGGGATATTAAGCTGTTAGCAAAGATATGAGAAGCAGTTATCCCAATCTCCACGTAATATCTCTTCTTGATGCAATCAACCCTCACTTTGTGGGGTCACCCTCCAAGGGTATTGAGAGTGTGATACAACGTCTACCCAAAGTACCATGGGAATCCCCCCACAATCACCTATGTTGATACCTAGGAAAGGCCACTAAGTTTACCAACTTGCACTCGGCCTCCAGGGGGTACAGTAGACAATCAGAACCAAACATATGGGAAGGATATCGAGGTCTAAAATTCTTCAAGAGAACTAAAGACAAGTGGACCGGTAAGACTCACAAGGACCCCAAATGGATTCAACATTCACGAAGCACCAAGACCAAATGAAATGAGTAGTTTCTCAAGAAAAACCCCCAATATACGCTCTTTTCGCTATGATTGGTTAAGGTTTGGAGGGGTAATCTTCATTGTTCTTCCGCCCGCAACCTCATGTTTACCCCTTGTGTTATAGGGGGTTCCTGGATATGCCTATATGACAATTGGACTTGATCAATATTTAGTGTTCTACAATCTTGTTTAGTACTATTGGACAATGTACTCACTTTTCCTAGTCCAAATATTCTAACCTTATGCCATTGTTGGTCTACTATGAACCAAAAAATGTCTAGTTTATTTTATCAATGCATTGGTTGATTTTAATGGCTTTGTTTACTCAGAAAGGTCCACGAAGATGAAACTAATGATGTGTGAGACTTGACTCCAATAGAATGAAAAAAGAATGAAATGCAATCATTTATTTTCGATGAATTCTATCTATGAGAAGGAGAAGAGTTCTTTTCTTATTAACAAGCATTCAATATCATGCAACTTTCCAAAATGATTTCAAGCTATCAAAAAAATAAAAAATCCTAAAGCAAATGCAAGACTAGCTCTTTCAAGACATGTACCAAAACAAAATTCCTAAGAATGCATCATTTCTCTTTGTTTGATTGTATGTGCAATGAAATCTCTTCAAATATAGAACTTTTGTGCTTCCTATCTTTCAATGAGAATGAAATAAATCAATGTTTGACACAAAGGAACACAAAGAAAAAAAGAAACCAAACAAAGTGCACTCAAAATTTTGATGAGAACTGAAATAATTCAAGTGTGAGACAACTTGTTTAATCAAGGACTCAAAATTGTGAAAGAGAAAAGAGAACAATCACTCTTGGAAAACCTAAAAAATGAGTAGCAAAAATCAAAGATTAAGGCTGGGTTGCAATGAACAGTATAGTTTCAAGCATTCAAAAGACCAAAGATTTCTAAAGAAGGAAACAAAGAAATTCAAAACAACGCAACCTTTGCAATTTCAAGTTAACGAAAAATTCAAAACAATCAAGTTAATCATA
Organism: Picea engelmannii; assembly: GCA_009831015.1. NCBI lineage: Eukaryota > Viridiplantae > Streptophyta > Pinopsida > Pinales > Pinaceae > Picea > Picea engelmannii. The sequence continues at coordinate 243,599 of ML782010.1, read as the reverse complement.
AATTTGAAGACTTTTGGGATGAAGATCAGACTATTGGAAGGTAGACACCAAGGGATCTTGTTATGTCAAGGTAATGATACAATTTCACAACTTAAATAATTTGCAAAATCTAGGGAGGTAAGTGATAAATTCCAATCTCTTAGACAAACAAAGTAAAAAAAAAAAACCTAAGGACTCTGGGACAAATCCTCCAATCAGAGGACTCAGAAAAATAGGGAAAAAACTCTTGAAACCGAGAAAAATTAAGAGATCAATGCTCCTGTAACAAGGGAGACAAGGTGTTGATGATGGTTCAACGCTCCCCAAAATCATAGTAGGGAGCATTACTAATGCTCTTTAAGCCACTATAGGGGAGTTTCAATGCTCTGTGGGCCACTCTGGGGAGCATTGATGCCTGGAAGTGTTGAAAAACACTCAAACAATTTCCCAGACTCAACACAGACTAGGTTGATGACTCTATAAAATTCTCAATGAAGCAAAGGGAAGGTAAATAGTCCAAAATCAAGCAATAAACAAGATTGTAGTGACTGTATTAATTTAAGTCTATTAATTCCATAAACTGAAACAATAACTTCTACTTGGTTGCAGAAAACTCAGTAATTTCTTTTAATTCAGCATATACGCATGTTAAATTAATCAATGAACAATAATTTCATAACAGAATAAAAATTACTTAATAGAATAATACAAATTTACCTCTTCCTGATGCTAATTTCTCCGTTGACCCGGTTGTTCGGCCTGCTGCTTTGATGTTGCCTGATGTGCTGACCAACTCTGCCCAAACCGTGTTTCCTCCCTGCCAACTAGGAGCATCCTGTCCGGCTTCCTAGCTCCAGGATACCATATGGATATCCTGGCCCCCGTGCCCAAAACCCCCAGCAAATCGGTGCCCCCCGTAATGATCCTCCCAGACTGCAGAACTTCAACTCAGAACCAAAAAATCCAAGCCCCCGAAACCAGAACTCTCCCTCCTCTCCAAAATGCTTCCTCCTCCCAAAAATAATGCCTTATTCCCATAAGACCCCTCCCGTCATATCCCTCCTTCACCAACCCTTTCCTCCTCATAAATTTCCTTATCCATACATTCATTATTTTATCCACATAGTTAATGTCTTACCCTATTATTTAATGTTTCTTATTCTTATATTTAATGTTTCTTATCCCCCCATATACGTAAATCTCTTAATTAAACAATTAAATTTATTAACCCTCTTAAATTTATTACTCATGTCATTGAATGTAATAGGTAATTAATTAATTAATTAATCAATCAAAATTATAACAATTAATTAATTAATTAATATTATTATGTTGATCTTTGTTTAGTTAAAACCATTTTAGGAAAATTAATCACCTAATTAATTTTGCTTAATAATTTCTAAGCATATTTTCAACTAGGGTTGTTACATACACCCATCCTTCAGGAAACTTCGTCCTGAAGTTAAGGTATCTTATGGTACAAAGGAAAAGAAACATGGTTCACACATTCATAACAATTAACTGACATTATCAGTAAGTAAGTTAAGAAAACTCATACATACTAGTGTATATGTACAAGAAATGCATGTGTAGCTAGTACATACAAGTCCCGTGCATGTACTAATAATCAAAAACTATCATCCTTTAGTAATTTATGTATGCTTCCAATCCAATCAACAAGACTAGTCTTTTATAAAAGACAACAAACCAATCAATTGTTTGAGACATCTTTTAATTACTATTATCCGGTTCAACAATTTTATTTAGACAACTGTGGTTTAGTTACGTAATTATGAATATTCATATATACACATTTCTTTTTTTTTTGAAGGGAAAACATTAAATTCCACCACAAGACAAATCTCCATACTTTCTTAGCTATTTGTACTCATCCTTCCTCCCTAACTTACTTCTGTCTCCATTCCTATCCTTCCTCTGCTAGACTATCTTGGTGCGTCAACTATATTGACCTAACTCCAAATAGAACCCATAAGCGGAAGTGTCGCTATCTCGACCAAGCTTCCCTAGTAGGCATCTGACAGTCATCATCACATGTCTTGGGGAGTGTGAACTAACATTGTCCTCCCATGACTTTAGGTTTTGGAGGATACACGGTGGGAAATACCTCCACCCTTCCTAATCATAACTAGAGTCCACACCCTACAATGGAATATACAGTGGCACCCTGTTGTTGGGGGTTTTGTCATTGTTTATTCGGTTTTGGGCAGTGTCATCACCTGAAATCCTGCACTGGTCCACATATCATAGAAATGCATCCAAACCATCATAATTTCACATACAATATTCATACTATAATGTTTCTTGGCTAGTGGTCATGATATCCACTTTCGTCATCTTTATCCCTTGGCTATTTCATAGCCCATAACCTGCAGATTAATCTGTAACACAAACTCATACATTTCTATGCATTATCATCATGTAATTGCATACAATCATCATTTCAATTTGGTATCCTAGTACCAACAACTTAACATCAAGTTTTCAAGTTAGAAACAGATCTCATAATACCCCATAATTCAATTTCGACACCCATTCATAAGGTTATCATTTACCAAAATAAATTGCATCACATCCAACATCATTCTAATAGCATTTAAACATTCATTAAATTCATATTTTCACAATATGTCTCATCCTATACATCATCATCAATAACATTTAAACATTCATAAAATTTACATTCTCATAGTAGATCGCATTATATACATCATCATCCATAACATGTAAACATTCATAAAATTTAGATTCACCTAGTAGATCGCATTATATACATCATCATCAATAACATTTAATCATTCATAAAAGTTCATACATTTAAAAGTTTAAGTGTATCACTTAATAGTTTCATTGTGACTAGAAAATAAAGTATATAGGCCTGTTGTTGGGAAAAACACCCTACGGACTAGCAAACTAGGGTCAGACTTGCATGTAGATTTTGACCGAAAATAAACTACTTTTTTACCTACAACCCAAGATTTAAACCCCTCTTTCACAGTAAATGCATGGAAAAGGACCACTAACCTTATTACCAGCGTTCGATGTAGATCCTTCGTTGCTCTTCGATTACTTGCTTGCGTTGTTCCTTCCACGGATAACCTACACTCAAGACAAACAACAACTATGCATGCATGTTACTTCTATACTCAAGGGTTAGAAATCAAGCATAAATTAATCACACCATAGACAATTCATGCATTGGGACGGGAAAAGTATTATTTTTATTACTGAAAGTGAATCAACTTACAACAAAGTTGAGACCGGCCACCGCTCCTTGAACCTGATCCTAGGCTCCTCTTCTTCTGTCCTTCAACTGCTTTGCGTTAAATCTCCTTTGGCATGAGGAAAGGCTAAAGGGTTGGGACAATGGATTACGTAAATGGACAGAGTTTCTTCGCTATATTTTTTCCTCTTCCAAATGGTACCCCTACCCCTTCTTTTAT
>ML782010.1:173723-216020 GCA_009831015.1 Picea engelmannii | reverse complement strand
CAGATTAAAATGAGTCATGTCATCTTCAATAGGGGTCATAGGCATATTGAGTTTCCCTTTTTATATCGTAAGGGTTGGTTCATTACAGTCATTTCACCTACTTCATTTTAAACCACAAAGAATTGAAAGAATACCTTGATTATCTTCTTATAGGGTTGAAAGAATTACTTGGAGAAGGTTTAGATTATTGTGAACTTCGAATTGGTCAGACTTGCTTAGATTAGTGCAACAATTATTTTACATTAACATGCTTCCTTCACAATTTCAATATATATATATATATATATATTATTTTTTCAGTATGTATATTATTATTTAGATTTATATCTGTGATTGTGGGCTTTGCTTGCAGGTTAGGTGGAGCTGGAGCTCGTGGCTTGGCCCTTAAGGCTCCATATTGTGAACGAAGCTCTGATACCATGTGTAGTGACTGTATTAATTTAAGTCTATTAATTCCATAAACTGAAACAATAACTTCTACTTGGTTTCAGAAAACTCGGTAATTTCTTTTAATTCAGCATATACACATGTTAAATTAATCAATGAACAACAATTTCATAACAGAATAAAAATTACTTAACAGAATAATACAAATTTACCTCTTCCTGATGCTAATTTCTCCGTTGACCCAGTTGTCCAGCCTGCTGCTTTGCTGCTACCTAATGCGTTGACCAACTCTGCCCAAACCGTGTTTCCTCCCTGCCAGCTAGGAGTAGCCTGTCTGGCTTCCTAGCTCTAGGATACCATATGGATATCTTGGCCCCCGTGCCCAAAACCCCCAGCAAACCGGTGCCCCCCGTAATGATCCTCCCAGACTGCAGAACTTCAACTCAGAACCAGAAAATCCAAGCCCCCGAAACCAGAACCCTCCCTCCTCTCCAAAATGCTTCCTCCTCCCAAAAATAATGCCTTCTTCCCGTAAGACCCCTCCCGTCATATCCCTCCTTCACCGACCCTTTCCTCCTCATAAATTTCCTTATCCATACATTCATTATCTTATCCACATAGTTAATGTATTGCCCTATTATTTAATGTTTCTTATCCTTATATTTAATGTTTCTTATCCCCCCGTATACGTAAATCATTTAATTCAACAATTAAATTTATTAACCCTCTTACATTTATTACCCATGTCATTGAATGTAATAGGCAATTAATTAATCAAAATTATAACAATTAATTAATTAATTCATATTTAATTAATATTATTATGCCAATCTTTGTTTAGTTAAAACCATGTTAGGACAATTAATCACCTAATTAATTTTTCTTAATAATCCCTAAGCATATTTTCAACTAGGGTTGTTACAAAGATAAAATCACAAACAAGACTCAATAAGAACTAGACGATCCAAGGGAAGACTAGTCAAAGTCATTCCCCAGTGGAGTCACCATTTTTTTGTTGTGAGAAATTCACCCTGAGGACAAGTTGAACTCTCCTTAGATCAAACTATGATCTAAGACAAACAAAAAAAATGGTTGCTACATTCTTTATATACCTATTTCATTAGCCTACAGATAGAAGAAGGAAGTCTTATTTTTTCCCCAAAGTTTGTCCTCATTGCTCTGTCCTTTTACCCCGCTACTCCAATTCCTTCAGCGATCAAAGAGACTTGCAAAAAAAGAGGTAGCCAAACCTTTATACTTCTACTAGATCTTGTTAGGTAAGAACTAAATCTATCTATACCTGATTTAACTTAATCATATACATTATCATGAACAACATAGTGAAAGGAATAGGCCAAGTTGATATTAATGGAAATCCAATAAAGAAGGAAATTACAAATCACCTTTGATGCTGTGGAAATATTATCTAAGCTCTCCAATCCCGCACTTGCATGAATGTATTGAGATCATAATGATGATACTTCAATGGATTCCTTCCCCTTTACCAATGAATGGCCTTGCTTATATAACACTTGAGAGATTTAAACACCATAACATTTCAAGGGAATGATTGATATATTTACTCCTTAGGTTAGGATTTAGTACCCAAAATGGAGAGAATGTGGATGAATCGAGTGTATGAGTCATCCTTTAATCATAACCATACAAAAGTATCTCAGGATTTTCCCACGGAAAAGGTGGATTATCTCTAACTAAACTAATTCTCCCCCAACTTTGTCCAAGAGTGTTAGTAACACTCCCCCACAGTTGATTAGGGAGCATTAACGCTCCCTATACATGGGTAGGGGGGTGTTAGTGGTCAAACAAGGATCAAAACTCAGGGAAAGTGGTTAGGTTTCAACATTTTCTTAATGTTTTTTTATTCACCATGACTTAGGGAACATAACCAACATTTAGTCATGGTGTCAACACTTATGACACTCAATAAAGTGCATGCGACACTTATTAAGGTGCATACGACACTTGTGAAAGTGCATGCTACACTTAGTAAGGTGCATATGGCACTTTACAACACTTTGTGACACTTAAGGTGTGTAAAAGATGTGACACTTGTTATCGCACATTTTGTAGCTAGGAAGAAAGGCTATAAAGTAGAGGGCCAAACTGGTGTAACAGGAACCTATCCCACCCAATGTCACCATGATGGGAAGGTTCTTTCTCTTTAGGGAGGTGAGGCCCAAGGGAGACATCCCCGGTGACCTGGGGTTTTGAAGAGGTTAAAGGATAATCAAAAAATTACAAGTTTCCCCCCTTCACAAATCACCACCAAAACAGATAGTCCAGCTTATAGCCAACAAAGATAACCAAGTAGAATCCCTGCCCGAGAACAAAGCAACAATAAACTGATATATGTAGGCTCTGGTTAGTACTTCAGATATATCAAAGACTATCTAATATTCAATATAAACAATTTGAAAGTAAATTTTGACGAAGTCAATGTTTACAAAATAACACTAAAAGACAATGTCACTACACCAATAAATACTAGAAAGATATGGAATTCAATGCAATAAATCAATATGTGACTTAACTAATGCCCTTAACTTACCGTTCAATTGCTCATAAAGTAAAACGTTGTTGCATTAAGATGTAATAACCAAGGATGGCGTTAACAACTTGGGGTTAGTAGGGTTAGCTAGAGCTAGGGTTAATGTAGTTAGGGTTTAAAATTCAAAGAGTTTGAGAGTTGTTTGACCAATTTCACTTCAATGTTAGGGGACTTCTAGATTAGTGCCTTAGGGTTTAATGGAGTGAGGAGTGAAGGATGCACAGGTTGAAGGAGGATGACTAAGGACTGGAGGGAAGAGATTTGAAGTGTTGCTATGGCAGGGCCTCGGAGACAAAACCCTAAGGGAGAGAGGCTCACTACGGTGTTTCTATGGCAAGGCCTCGTGCTCTCTCCTCCTTCCTTAGATGGAAAAATGGCTAGCATGAAAGATAAAGTCAAGACAAGAGAGTCAAATGAGGGAGTGTTGCTACAGCAAGGCTCTATCATCAAACCCTAGAAGAAAACGGCCCTAAGTGTAGATAACCTAGGCCTGGGACATCTTCTCCTTCTTGACCTCAAACAGGTATGGCTAGCAAAGGGAGAAAAGGAAAAATGAGTGTAGCTACGGCTAGGCTCTATTTTTCCTCTTCAATGGTCGAAGATATCTCTATCAGGGGACATGAGACAAGGACCTACTTATGTGCTTGTCACCTAGGTTTTTTGTTCAGAAATAATCATAAATACATGCAAGAAGTTAAACTACAACAATTCATTCAAGAAGTTTTGCAGAAAAATACTTACAATTCACCAAGAAATAAATGTGCAAACCCTAGTTGTAACACCTTCCTTCAAGAGAGAAACCAAAATATGCCAAAATAGCCTTCCTTTAACAAGTGCGCATCACCCAATTATCCAATAACCCAAGATAGGGTGCTAATTTTAGACCTCACTAATGAGTGAGTGAGTTGTGATGATAAAATGAGAGTGAAAATCTCTCATTTATACAAATCCTTGACCTAATTTTACATTTTAGGTCAAGTAAAAGGCCGACAAGTTCACATTATCAAAATCATATTGTTTTACATTAAATTGTCAAATTAAAAACCCTAATTGAGCTATAAAGAGATAAGAATCCCCTCTAAGGGAGGCGTTAGCCCCTTCTAGGGAAAATGGGGCATCCTGGAGCAAAACGTTAGCCCTCCTTGGGCTTCTCCAACCTGCCACACATGCCAATATTACCCAATCTGCCTCCCAAAACTTACATACTATTGAATGACATCATGGCTATGATGGGTGATGTCCTAGGCCTTCCAAGAACAGTGTTCCACTAAAAAAGGGCAAATCCCCCTAGTTCAAGCTCTGTCGGGTTGCCTCTGGTGGAACGTCCTCTTCTTCTCCGGTGCAAGACAACGATCCATCTCTGTCTCATCTCTGCCCCATGGTGGGGTCTCAGCATCCATCTGATGGGCTCTTTAGCCCCATGGAGGTCCAAACTGATCATCTCCCCATGTGTACCGGTCCAAGATGGTACTTGTCTATCGGGTATGGTCATGCACATCAAAAGCTACGCCCTCCATAGGCTCATCAGTCACAGAGATCATAGCAATGTCAATCACATTTCATCATCAATATTAATAAACATATGCATAAAACCCTTAATATATTAGTTAACAACTCAAAGATATTACACAAGCTTGAAATACAAGTCTGGGGAAAAGGACAAGGCGTCCTATTGGGCTAGTGTCCACAGGAAAACGAAAGTTCCCAGAAAGACCTCATCCAAGCCATGTAAGTGAGGTGATGTGGTCAGGGGATGTCCAAGCATGTGGGTGCAGTGAGGGCCAAGGATGCATAAGTGTTGCATGTGTGTGCCTTTGTAGAAGGCGAGTTGTACATGCCATGGATGCATTCTTTCCAAGCCCATTCTTGCCTTTATTCTTTTTCATTATTTTGTTATTTTTATATTTTTTTGTTCAAGAGCTAATCAGGGTACACTTCCTTGGCATGGTGACCAAAGCTGACAGCGTTACCCACGAGTACTTTCGCAGAAATGAGAAGGTTGGCTTATGATGAGAACCCCTTTCCCTTGGCCATGCAACTAAGAGTCACTACCCCGGCGTGGTAACCAACTGGTGGCAATGTCATACTGCTAGGTACCCATGAACCTAATAGGTTAGCTCGTGATGAGACACCTATCCTCTGACTAGGTCTTTGTTTCATTATAATTCCAGGTCCCTCTTGTTTCTTTCTGAGAATCCTTTTATTGCTTTCTCGAGGATCCCTAGGCAAAGCATCTTGAGGTTCATTTTTAGGATTTTATCTTTTACCAGCTTGCTTTTACCTTCTGGGCCTTTAGCCCCTTCTTTCCATGAGGTAAGGTGTAGTCCTGAAGTAGGTCAACCCAATGCCTAGACAAAGGGAATGGGATAGGTGAGTGGGAAACAAGATGTAAGAGTGGTGGTATGATGGGAGCAGATGATGGCTTTTTCAGAAATCCCCCCAGTGGAAAACCAAAACCTACAAACAAAGGCTTGCTAGGGCACCATGTCAAACCCTCGAGACATGGTCAAGTGAGCAGATGTAAGATCCAATAAATCGTTAGAAATAAGAGGAATCAGATGCATATATTTAAAGGTTTCAATGATCAAAGGTGACACATACCATGATACCTTGACCAATTACCTCATGGAGAAAGAACCTCTTCTGATACAAGACCAATCTGATGGTGATGGATGTTGTTGTTGTTGTCAAGACAAAAGATGATGGGAGAAAAAGATGAGCCCTCCAGGACTATGCTCAGGTCAATCCTGCTCTCGGTACTCCATGTCTAGGACCTGTGGGCCTCGAGACATGATCTCCTAGTTATCCCTAAAAAGTGGGGATAACATCTGGCTCCAACTCGGGGACATGTGCTCATCGTAGAGCGCATGAGATCCTCAGCATCTCTGGCATAACCTGCATACCTGCTCAATCTCGATAGGAGTATCAGTAACAAAATTGTGGCGGTAATGCCACCCCAGCATACATATAGATATATATACTAAAATAAAACAATCAACATGTGAATGTAAAGAAAAGTACCTACCTTTACTTACCTATTGGCTAGATGTTCGATGTAGTCAAATGACCAGTGTAGCCAATCTAGCAATGTCCCATGATACCTGCCTTTGTGCTTCATCATAAACCAAAATAGTGATAAATCAAGCACAAAAATGACATAGGTTAGAGCATGTATCATATCATCGGAAATCATAAAGTCTAACTCATGGAGGCGGGTGGGAAGGACAAAATCTCGCCAAGTCCATCTCTAAGGAAAGTACTCATTCCACCTCTCGAAGGGGTCATGAAGAGTCCATGGTTCATAATATTGGCTCAAAAGGTCTGCAAACTAGCTACTTAGGACGTCCTCATGCCCTGAGGCCTGGGAGGGGATTGACAAAGATCTAGCATACAACTGGCAAACTCTCAAGGGAAAGTTGAAAAAATGAGATGATAGACTAAAATTCGCAGTTTTCAAACAATCCTTGGATTCTAGGGTTTGCTTCAGAGGAAACTCAATGCAAAAGGTATAATTCCCAACTACACCTTTAATGATACAGCAAGGTAAGGTAATAAAAGGTGGCTGGAGAAAAATTTCATGAGAATCTCTCCCTAGGCAAACAACGTTCCTACTCCTGTCAAAACTTGAGCACAATGGTGGTTGATAGTCATCTTCATAGAATAAATCCAAATGCTCAGAGGAGCAATCATCAAAGTCCTCAAGGTATGACCGAAAATCATTAAGCATCAAGTCATCCTTGGGTGTTTGGAGAGCATTGGTAAAAAACTCATCTCCTTGTTGCCACTGGTCAAGAGATCATTGTGATAATTGCAAAGGGAAAACTTGGAGAGGACTTCTTATGTCATAGATAGGATTCATGTCATAACCAACTGCATCTCACCTACGTCTCCCAACATGTATGAACTCATCAAAATCAGCTATGTCAGTATCAGTATCATAACATGGAGGGTTGAAATCATTCAAAAGCTCACCCATCTCCTCCTCTTTTCTCAAATAATAAAGTAGACAATTACCCAAATCTTAGAGAGGAGGGTAACTTACTTTTTCTTCTTGTGGAGGAGCTTCTAAGACTTTGGCATATTTGGCATGCATTACTGTCTTATCCTTGGTCATGCAGCAAGGAAGGTGCTCTTCATTCAGGGATTCCATTTCTCCGTCACTCTCTGAATCATGAAATAAGGTATCATCAAAATCTTGAAAAGGAAAGAAACTAACCTTATCGTCTTGTTGTTGTGCAGGTGGAGAAGGCTTATGGGTCACTTCATCAAGAGGAAGAGAGCATGTTGATACTTCGTTATTGGGTTCCGGCTCCTCATTATCTCTTCAGCAATCCACCGTCTCTGTGGTTTGTTCCCCTTCTTCTTGGAGATCAATGATGAAGCTCTCAAGGGTAAACAAATTCTCTCCATTGAGAGTACTTAAGATAAAGAGGCATCCTATATCAAACGAGGAGATCTTCTTCTCAATCACTGCAGCCATGTAGTAAGCTTCATCGAGCGTTCTCGGGGTTATTTTATCAAGAGGGAAACTTGGATATCCCAAAAGTGCACGAGTAAAGAGATGGACTAGGTATCTCTCCTCGGGATGATGACTTTTAGGAATTTGATATAGCATGTTCTCAAATCTATCCTGGAAGTCTCCGACAGTTTCATCCTCAGTTTTCTTTATATGCTCGAGTTCTTTTAATAGTGTTGGTATGTCTTCTAGTTGGATACCCCATTCCTTGAGAAAGGTTTTCTCAAATTTCTCCATAGTCGTGATGTTGGCATCGGGTAGGTTTTCATACCACTCTTTGGCATTGTGAAAAAGAGTGGCAGAGAAAAGTTTCATGACCACGTCTTTAGCATAATCATCAACTGAGTAGGATAGGAAGAAATTCCAGAAGTTTCTCATGTGATAGTCATCTCTCTCTCTATCACCACCAATGATTCCAGGGAGAAAATTTATATATTCAAAGTGCATTTTTTGAGGGTACCCCGGGATGTTACTCATGTCTAAAGGCTTGAAGTTCCCGGGATCCCATTGTGAAGTCATTGTTGGTTTCGTCATAAGTGGATTCGTTAGATAGTTTTCTTGAAACTATCAAAGAAATAGGGAAAACACCCTAGTGGAGTCGCAAGGTAAGCTTGTAAGATAAGGCTCTGAGGCAAGGCTTACTGAAAATATTTGTCTTCTGAGGAGAATTGACTCAATGTTCCCCGACAACGATGCCAAAATGTTATCGCGTAGTTTGTAGATAGGAATAAAGGCTATAAAGTAGAGGGACAAACTGGTGTAACGGGAACCCATCCCACCCAATGTCACTGCAATGGGAAGGTTCTTTCTCTTTAGGGAGGTGAGGCCCAGGGGAGACATCCCCAGTGGCATGGGGTTTTGAAGAGGCTAAAGGATAATCAGACAATGACAAGTTTCCCCCCTTCACAGATCACCACTGAAACAGATAGTCCAACTTATAGCCAAAAAAGATAACCAAGTAGAATCCCTGCCCGAGAACAAAGCAACAATAAACTGATATATGCAGGCTCTGGTTAGTACTTCATATATATCAAAGACTATCTGATATTCAATATAAACAATTTGAAAGTAAATGTTGACGAAGTCAATGTTTACAAAATAAAACTGAAAGATAATGTCACTTCACCAATAAATACTAGAAAGATATGGCATTCAATGCAATAAATCAATACTTGACTTAACTAATGCCTTTAACTACCGTTCAATTGCTCATAAAGTAAAACGGTGTTTCATTAAGATGTAATAACCAAGGATGATGTTAGCAACTTAGGGTTAGTAGGGTTAGCTAGAAATAGGGGGACTTCTAGATCAATGCCTTAGGGTTTAATGGAGTCAAGAGTGAAGGATGCATAGGTTGAAGGAGGATGACTAAGGACTCGAGGGAAGAGCTCTGAAGTGTTGCTATGGTAGGGAGACAAAACCCTAGGGGAGAGAGGCTCACTCTGGTGTTGCTATGGCAAGGCCTCGTACTCTCTCCTCCTTCCTCAGATGGAAAAACAACTGGCATGAAAGATAAAGTCAAGACAAGAGAGTCAAATGAGGGAGAGTGTTGCTACAACAAGGCTCTATCATAAAACCCTAGAAGAAAATGGCCCTAAGTGTAGATAACCTAGGCCTAGGACGTCTTCTACTTCTTGAGCTCAAACAGGTACGGCTAGCAAAGAGAGAAAAGCAAAAAGGAGTGTAGTTATGACTAGGCTCTCTTTTTCCTCTTCAATGGCTGAAGATCTCTCTATCAGGGGACATGAGACAAGGACCTACTTGTGTGCTTGTCACCTAGGGTTTTTGTTCAGCAATAATCATAAATACATGCAAGAAATTAAACAACCATTCATTCAAGAAGTTTTGCAAAAAAATACTTACAATTCACAAAGAAATAAATGTGCAAACCCTAGTTGTAACACCTTCCTTCAAGAGAGAAACCAAAATATGCCAAAACAGCCTTCCTTCAACAAGTGTGCATCACCCAATTATCCAATAACCCAAGATATGGCGCTAATTTCAGACCTCACTAATGAGTGAGTTTGTTGTGATGATAAAATGAGAGTGAAAATCTCTCATTTATACATAACCTTGACCTAATTTTACATTTTAGGTTAGGTATAAGGCTGACAAGGCCACATTATCAAAATCATATTGTTTTACATTAAATTGTCAAATTGAAAACCCTAATTGAGATATATAGAGATAAGAAGCCCCTCTAAGGGAGGCGTTAGCCCCTTCTAGGGAAAATGGGGCATCCTGGAGCAAAACGTTAGCCCTCCTTGGGCTTCTCCAACCTCCCACATGTGCCAATACTGCTCAGTCTGCCTCCCAAAACATTCATACTGCTGGATGACATCATGGCTATGATTGGTGACGTCCTAGGCCTTCCAAGGCCAACGTTCCATTGAAAAAGGGAAAATCCCCCTAGGTCAAGCATTGTCGGGTTGCCTCTAGTGGAATGTCCTCTTCTTCTCTGGTGCAAGACAATGATCCATATTTGTCTCGTCTCTACCCCATGGTGGGATCTTAGCATCCATCTGATGGGCTCTTCAGCCCCATGGACGTCTGAACTGATCATATCCCCATGTGTACCAGTCCAAGATGATACTTGTCCGTCGGGTATGGTCATGCACATCAAAAGCTATGCCCTCCATGGGCTCATTAGTCACAGAGATCATAGCAATGTCAATCACATTTCATCATCAATATTAATAAACATATGCATAAAACCCTTAATAGATCGGTTAACGGCTCAAAGATATTACACAAGCTTGCAATACAAGTCTAGGGAAAATGACAAGGCGTCCTATTGGGCTAGTGTCCACAGAAAAAAGAAAGTTCCCAGAAAGGCCTCATCCAAGCCATGTAAGTGAGGTGATGTGGTCAAGGGATGTCCAAGCATGTGGGTGCAGTGAGGGCCAAGGACACATAAGTGTTGTCTGTGGGTGCCTTTGTAGAAGGCGAGTTGTACCTGTCATGGATGCATTCTTTCCAAACCCATTCTTGCCTTTATTAGTTTTCATTCTTTCATTCTTTTTTATCTTTTTTTGTTCAAGAGCTAATCAGGGGACACTGCCTTGGCATGGTGACCAGAGCTGACAGTGTTACCCACAAGTACTTTCGCAGAAATTAGAAGGTTGGCTCGTGATGAGACCCCCTTTCCCTTGGCCATGGAACCAAGAGTCACTACCCTGGTATGGTAACCAACTGGTGGCAATGTCATACTGCTAGGTACCCATGAACCTAATAGGATGGCTCGTGATGAGACCCCCTATCCTCTGACTAGGTCTTTGTTTCATTAATTTTTTGAGTCCCTCTTGTTTCTTGCTGAGAAGCCTTTTATTTCTTTCTCGGTGATCCTTGGGCGAAGCATCTTGAGGTTCATTTTTAGGCTTTTAGATTTTACCAGCTTGCTTTTACCCTATGGTCCTTTATCCCCTTCTTCCCACGAGGTAAGGTTCAGTCGCGAAGTAGGTCAACCCAATGCCTGGACAAAGGGAATGGGATAGGTGAGCGGGAAACAAGATGTAAGAGTGGTGGTATGATGGGAGCGGACGATGGCTTTTTCAGAAATCCCCCCAATGGAAAACCAAAACCTACAGACACATGCTTGCTAGGGCACCCTGTCAAACCCTCCAAACATGGTCAAGTGAGCAGATGTAAGATCCAAGCAGTCGTTAGAAATAAGAGGAATCAGATGCATATATTTAAAGGTTTCAATGATCAAAGGTGAGACATACCATGATACCTGGACCAATTACCCCATGGAGCATGAACCTCTTCTGATATAAGATCAATCCGATGGTGATGGATGATGTTGTTGTTGTCAAGACAAAATACGATGGGAGAAAAAGATGAGCCCTCCAGGGCTATGCTCAGGTCAATCCTACTCTCAGTACTCCATGTCTAGGACCTGTGGGCCTCGAGACATGATCTCCTAGTTATCCCTCAAAAGTGGGGATAACAACACCTAAGTGTGACATTTTGGTGTGTAAAAAATTCCCCCTAAAGTGTGAGGTCAGAAGATAAATTGATGGCTGAAACACTTTACAAAAGTATTGATGCAAGGGTGTTGGAGTAGGAGAATCTGACAAAAGTTGCAAACAATCATCAAACCGTATATATGTATCATTCCCGAGATAGGCATACCTATGCTCAAAATACAAAATGACTCAAAGCATGGCCGCCAACCAATACACTACGAATCCATGAAAATACTAACTAAGGATATTGCCACCGACAATACAATGTGGATCCATAACTCCATGACTCAATCAGGTCCCAGCCACAAAAAATACACAGTGGAGCTACAATATGACAAAAACATAGCCACAAACCAATACAAAGTGGATCTATGTGATATTATATATCAGTGTGGTTTTCAGTAGGGTGAGTGCACTGGAATCCAAAAAATATTAAGATAATCGCCATCACAGCCTAGGTAAAACACATAGCAGAGCGAGTGCCCAACCCACGGTCTTTATCCCAATCTCAAAATGGTATGAATCTGGCCATGTGAATAGATGACTTGATGTGAACATGGTAGAAACCACTTGATTACTAGTCATTAACGTATACAATTAAAAAGTGTGAGGGAAATCACCAATGATGACAATGACTCATGTTAGAACATAAGTCAAATTCTGAAATTAACATTCAAATTTTGAATTCTTTCTTAAATTGTTCCTGATTTTTTTGTTGATCAATAAAGTTTTGCTTTATAATTTATATTTTATAAACTAATAAAAATTTGTTGTTATGTTTCGACAGGGTGGATCAATCCTAAACCGCCAATCCTGACACATATCAACATCGACGATTCACGAGATTTCTAGGATACAGAGCTGCGCAATGTTTAATTCATGCAATATCTTGTCTGTGGTTCAACTCTAGGACTTGTTCCTTCAACGTTATTCAAAGATTTTGTTTCAAGTTATCCCGAATCCCCGAATTCCTGAAGCCCGAAATCAATCCAATGTTATATTCTCTCCCTTAAAGTTTTTATTCGGGACTTCGCGCTTCGGGATTTCAAACTCAATGTTGAACATTTTATCCTGAAGCTCGAGAAGATTGCATTCATAAGGGAGAATACTTATTTGATGTGTCATATGCCACCTAGAATTATTTACACATGGAGACACGTGGCACTTATTTTCGGCATTTTTGGACACGTAATTCACGCATTTTGAGATGACACGTGTCACCCATGTTATTAAAATAAGTCATCATATGTGACATCATCTTATCATGTCACCCTGAGATACCATTCTTCGGGATATCATATTGTTAATAGATCATAGAAGTGTTGAATTTTGAAGGCCCAGACTTACAAAGTGTTGAAGTGATGGAGATTAAAGGTTAAGTAATGATAAATAAAGCTTGATTAAGGGTAAGTAATTACTTCGTGACTCCGACCTTCGGGTTATTTTTAACATCCTCTATTCAAAATCCATTAAGTCTCGAAGTGTTGGAGTTCTTATTCTCACTAATAAGGATTATCAATGATAATTAAACATGAATAGGGTAAGATATTCGTGTAAAGTTTGTCGTCGTCGAGTAATAAATTTACCAACTTTTTAGCATTATGACCCTGTCGTTTAAATGAAAGGTATTAAATGTAGAATTAATGGAGTGTTTAATTGTGATTTGATCAAATATTTTAACACCACTTCATCTATGTATTCACTTTCACAAGCATTATTTTTTCTTACAGTAGTGAAAATTGTCGACGAGAAGTCATGGAACCTTGCAGGGGAGCAAAACAGCAGGTTCAAGACCAGTCTGTAGAGGAGCCAAAACCAAATTTTGATCTTTATTCAGATACCACCGCTTGTTTAACAGGAAGAATCAAATCTTGGGCACAGGTTTATGAAATCCTCGAGGACGAGCAATCCATAGTTTTTTATGATGGAAGCGAGGAGGAAGATGTTTGTTAGGGACATATCCCCCTAACTTCTCATGTAAGTAGAATAATATAGTTCCATGTAATAAAGGATGATACTAATTAATAAGGCCTATTTAATAGATATGAACAATTCAATGTAAGAAGACCTAATAGAAGCTTCCACTTCTAGAAAGATATTACTCTAGAATGTTCTTTAGAAGATAGAATTAGTATAAATCAGAGTAGAAGGTATGAGAGGAATTTGTCTTGAGAATTATTGTAATAGAGCTCTTCTCTGTTGGAGGTTTCCCCCTCGCAGAGGCAAGTGAACATTGTTTCCTATCAATAAAGGTATTATTTTTGTGTTGTGGAATCCATCTATTTGTTGTTCCGTTGTTATTCTTTGCAGTATCTCTATTTTCTGTTTTTTAATCCATTGTTATTCACTGCAATATTTTTTCTTATGATATTATAATAGATCTTGTACCTAACAAGTGGTATCAGAGCACCTTTCTTGGTAGAAACTGTGGGTAAATTTTTTTTCTGGGTAGAGATGTATTCTGATGTCTTAAAGCTACAAAGATTTATCATTCAATGCATAAATCCATGGTCAGGGAAGAATACATGCATGAACTACAAGTGGTACTAAAGCGCACATTGTTGGCCACCCTTGTAACCCTTGTTGGTACCCCTTCGAGTGGTATCTCATTAGACAACACCTGTATATGAATTTGGGCTAGATACCCTGAAGCCCTCTGTAGATAAATTGATCGGTCGCTTGACTGCTATAGTGCCACTGAGAAAAAAACTTGGGAAGATACTCTCTAGTACCTAGGTAGTCGGGTAGTATGGCTAAGGGCATGATCTAGCCTCATTAGTTGGTTCCCTGAGATATTGGGATGAGTACTACTGTTAGACCCGACACATATATCAAAGAGCTATAGCATAGGGAAAACCCTTGTCTGTAGAAACCCAAATACCCTAACCCTTGGGATGGAAACATAAACAGAACATACAAGATCTATTGTCGTGAAACTGTGCCTCCTGCATGTTGGCTGTGAAATTCCTACACTTTTTTTTTGTTAAGCATTCGACCATTTCATCACTGCAGTATTATTCAAATCAAAGTATATTCCACAAGAGTATCTAGGTCCTACCTTCTCCATTATTTGAGGCCTATCCCATTGGATTCTTCTCTTCATCCTGATCGCAGTGGTACCTATCATTTTCAACCTTTTTTTTTCGTTGTGGACCTGACCCCTTCCTGAAACCCTTATTTGGCACCTATCTCATTGCATTCCTCTTTTCACATTGAACATATTCATATATATCATTTTTCATTCTTTTTTCTGTGGTCCCACTTCCCCTCTTTCATTCCCCTCCTTCACCCATGGCCACCACTCCCAACCAAGAATTCCTTCACCTGCAAGATGAATCCAAACATCACAAGGTAGACATCCAAAGACTTACCTCTGAAATGGCTTCCAATAATTCTCGCTTGGACACCTTCGAGGCCAAATTTACAGGGGAATTGGCAGAGGTTAAGGGTGATTTGTCTTCCCTCACCCAGTGGTTGAAAAAAACCCTTGGCTCTCCCTCCATTTAACAACCTTCCCACTCTGAAGGTGAGAAATATTCCCATAATATGGCCCTTCATTCCAATTCCCTTCCTTGGGACCCACGTCTTTCCCAAGTTGAAGTGAACAAATTTGACAGATCTGATCCCATTGGTTGGGTCACTCAAATGGAATAGTATTTCTCCTTGCATGGCATTACTAATGATCAGGCCAAACTTCGTTATGGTGTTCTCTATTTGGATCTATAATGTTGGCAATGGTGGCAATGACGTAGAAATAATTTCCAAGGGTATGTTGCTTGGACTCAGTTTATGGCAAATCTATATAACCGCTTTGACACTAACACCCACTATATTGGTTGTTTGACCAAGTTGAAGAAATATGGCATAGTGAAAGACTTCATATCTTCCTTTGAACACTTGGATTTTAGAATGAAGGGAATGTATGAATCCTTCTTCCAAGAATGTTTTATTAGTGGTCTCAAAGAGGAAATTCAAGCCAAGGTCCTCATGGCTTGCCCTCACACTTGGTTGGAAGCTACTAAACATGCTAAGGAATCCCCAAAAATTGTCTCTGCTCAGACCCACAAACCTTACTTTGTTCCTCGCACTCGACATACCAACCCTACCAATCCTCCCACTCCCCTCAAGATCCATAAATTAACCCGGGTTGAAATGGCAGAACGCCAACTCAAGGGCCTTTGTTATAATTTTCATGACACAAATTTGTTGGGCACAAGTGTAAGGAACAAAAGTTGTTTATGGCCATCTTTGAGGATGTTTCTAAAGAAGAGCTCGAGACACCACTGTAGTAGAGTTACCCAAGCCAACTGATATTACCTCGCCCTCTGACCAACTAGAAGTAGAACCGGTCATTTCATTGAATGCTCTCACTGATTTCTCTGCTCTTCAAACCCTCAAGCTCATTGGCTACATTAAGAATCAAAAGGTCGTCATATTAATTGACAATGGAAGCACTCATAATTTTATTCACCATTGTATTACCCAAGAAACCCATTGCTATATATATGCAGTCAACAACTTTCAAATCATGATTTCCAATGGAGGTTCCATGAAATGTGGGAGGCATTGTGAAAATGTGTGTCTCCAAATTGGGCAGTATAACCTAAAATCTCATATGTTTTCTATTGACATGGGTGGTTGTGATATTGTGCTCAGCGTGGAATGGTTATGCACTCTTGGTCCTATCCTTGTGTATTTTAAGGAATTAACCATGCAATTCCAACAAGAGGGGGAACAATATAAATTCCAAGAAATCACAACAAGCTCCCATGAGATCACCAGTTCCCATCGAATGGAAAAACTCCTCAAAAAAGGTCATTTTGGCATTATTACCCAACTCCATTCTATTCAATCAATTGAGACACATGTGGTGCATCTTGACCTACAATGTATCATCTCCAAACACCAAGTTGTTTTTTCCACTCCCTAGGTGTTAACACATAAGATTGTATTATGATTTGAGATAATTTCCCAAAATACAGTTGTTATAGGAGGGTTCCTGTACTTTTGAACAACTTGACTTCAAGTCAGTTTTTCAAGGGTTTTGAGAAGGCATTTGTAGTTCTTGATGATCCCATTGTGTATTAGAAATTGTAAGATTTCCAATAATATCTCTTACATCCCAAAACTCTTCTAGGAAGGCCTCCCAAAACCCTCTCAAAGACCACGTTGCGCTTCTGCATTTTTTGAGTGACTAACTTAAAACTTGGATTATGAACAAATGGAAAGTTATTTTTTTAAACTGGAGGAGGTTTTTGTTCATAACATACCAAATAAAAAAAACCTCTCTCAGGTTTGAAAAACGTGTTATGGTTAGAGAGATATTAGACACAAAAGTGGCGCTATGAAATGTTCAGAATTGTTTTACAGTGGCGCTACGGAATTTTCTGTAGCAGTTATTGTTACCAATTTGATCATAAAACCAAAACTACGAAGTGGGTTTCTCTAAAAAAAATTGTGGAAAACTATGATATCCATGTTGACTTGCTGAAACCATTTCAGCCTAACCCAGTTTGTAAATTGAGAGAAACAATTAAAACACCAGTGTGCTATGGAATGTGCTTCCAATTCTTTGTTTTGCATAGTTGATTGGATATTCGGCTTGTTGGGAGGTTGCCACCTGTCAAGGAGGGTTCGAATGGATTCTTAAGGATCATTTAGATGTCAAGGGACATCTGCACATAATTTTTAGATCCATTAAAGACCTCATGCAATTAGGAAACAATTTATTAATGACTTCCAACAATTTCCTAAAAATTAGCAGTTTGTTGGATTTTTGTCTCTTTGACTGTTGCCACCTATCTCCAAGGCTTAGAATCCAATGGAGGAGAGCGGATTCGACCTCCTAATGATATTTGGATGTTATTTTATATCTAATGATAGAGAGATCTCTTGGAGAGTGGTTGGATTCATGAGCCAAGAGAGGAGAGAGATGGAGGAGCAGTTTTAGTTGCTCATTTGTAAGCCCGAGGGCCTGTTTGTAATGACATTTTCAGCCATTAAATATTCATGAGAGATGTTATCAGATTGTCTTATTTGTTTTCTCACTTTTTTTTTATCTTATTGCTTGAACATATTGCAAGTTTTGAGGATCATAGATGCCATTGATTCATGGATTCATGAACAACAGAGGATCGGTTGTAGCTTGCACATTAAATCATTGTTCATTATTTAAGCAAATCTTTATCTATTGCAGAAAGGATCTTTATAGAATGGATGTTCTTCCTTTTGTCATATTCGCCATGCTTCTACTCATCTTTATATGTCTCTTTGTCTGATATACAGTTTGATTGCCTTTGATCTGTAGGATGTTATGACTCCATGCCCAATGGAATGCCTCTGCAGACATTTTGTTTCCCTCTCCATTTCTTTCCTAGTCTTGATGATCCACCTACTCAAACCATTTAATCCATTTATATTATGATGCGTATTGGGCTTTCACTTACAATAGTTTAAGTGTGACTCTCAATGCTAACATTTTTGGCGTCGTTGTCGAGGACAACAATGAAGACACCTTACCTGTGTGAACTATGATGATTAGATCTAGATTTGGATGGTAAACTGAAGCTAGACACTTTTAAACTACTTATCTTTCATCATGGTGACTCCACTATTCATATATCTATTGGATACTCCATTGTTTTGAAATGGACAAGATCCTAGCTCAGAGGTATGCTTTCTGTGATTTTTCAAAGCTAGTCGGTTTTCCAAATCTAGTGCCTAGTAGAGATGAATGGGAAGGTTGCCTTCCTAGGTTTAGAGGAGAGGATTGGGAAGTACCATCTGAGTTTTTATTAGACTTTCATGAGTGCATGCTTAAGCTGAAAATTATACATGAAGATGTCCTCGTCAAATTGTTTACATACTCTTTATATGGAGCATCTCGTGATTGGTGTAGATCACTCCCAGTTGCTTGTATTACTTCACTAAGACATTTAATGCTACATTTTGTTTGTTTTGCAAAGAGAAATTTTCAGTTGATTTCCTTTATTAAGAATGTTGTTATGAATTTGATTTGTTGATTAAAGGATCAAATAGTCTTAAAAAGTATGTTGCAGTAGAAGACACTTTTCATTATGATCAAGAGGTTGATGATGTTCAAAGTGATAGCCAGGATGTAGATACTTTTGACATTGTATCAAATGTATCTATTGTTTTAAGTTGTCATGAAAATAAAATTGTTTCCTTTGAGTATTCAAATGATAAAGAGAAGATCTTTACTAAAGCACATACAAAGCCTATTAGCAACCAACCAGTATATGATAATGAAGAAGATAGGGAAGAATTGCAGCAGCAGTTGCAATTCTCTTTATCACCTATTGATGAGCAGAAAACTCCACGGATCAACAAGGAAATGTCTATAATTTCTATACCTGCACTTGCAACAAACATCAAACAACATATGAGTAGTTTTAAAGTATACGAGGACCATCATTTTATTGATGAATCAGCCTTCATAGAGGAGCAAGATGGTTTTCTTAACCAACTAGAAATGTCTTTTCATAAGTTTCATGATCCTATGGATTTTTATCTAGAGTTATATTTTTCAAAGGTTTCTAATGATCCAGTTGTTGGTATGATTTCAGATCATAGTTGTAAGTATCCATTTCTTACTAACCTCTTGTTGCAAGCTTCATATCACTTGAAAATTATTTCGAACAATTGCATGGAAGGAGTTATTTTCATCAGTTTGATACTCACATGGTTGCATTGGAAGTATGACTTCAATTAAGAAAAGAAGCTCAGCTAGATAGATTAGTGTAGGTTGATGTACATAAATAAGCTCACTCCATGAGCATGTGATTTTCAGTTTAAATTTGTCTACAGTGTGAGTTCAATTTGCAGCTTATGATAATGTTTTTATTTTTCAATAAGGGGCAGATATGTTTTCAAGAATACAAATGCAGAGATGAAATGGATAAGGCAAATGGAACTACATGTTCTTGGCAGCTCACAAGGATCATGCCATCCCCTATGGAGCCATATGTTAACACATAAGATTGTATTATGATTTGAGATAATTTCCCAAAATACAATTGCTATAGGAGGGTTCTTGTACTTTTGGACAGCTTGACTTCAAGTCAATTTTTCAAGGGTTTTGAGAAGGCGTTTAGAGATCATAATATTTCCAATAATGTATCTTGCATCCCAAAACGTATCTAGGAATCCCTCCCAAAACCCTCTCAAAGACCACATTGTGTTTCTGCTGAGAGCATGTTGTGCTTCTGCAGTTTTTGAGTAACTAACTTAAAACTTGGATTATGAACAAATGGGAAGTTATTTTTTAAAACTGGAGGAGGTTTTTTTTCATAACATACCAAATAACAAAAACCTCTCTCAGTTTTGAAAAACGTGTCATGGTTAGAGATATATTATACACATAAGTGGCTCTATGAAATGTGCATAATTGTTTTACAGTGGCGCTACAGAATTTCTTGTAGCGGTTACTGTTACCAATTTGATCATAAACCCAAAATATGAAGTGGGTTTCTCTGAAATTTTTTGTGGATAAAGATGGTATCCCTATTGAATTGCTGACAAAATTTTAGCCTAACCCGGTTTGTAAATTGAGAGAAACAATTAAAACACCAGTGCACTACGGAATGTGCTGCCAATTCTTTGTTTTGCATAGTTGATTGGATATTTGCCTTGATGGGAGGTGTTGGAGCCACCTTTTTCAATTGGTTTAAATGTAACTCTTAAAATCAAAGGTTTGGCCTTTAAGTTGTCTTTTACTTCATGACCTTTACCCACTTAAAGTCTCAGTAGTCCTGATATGCGAAGTGGCGATGGTCGTTGTACTCCTAAGCCATTGCCTTTTAACCGTTAAACGAGATTTTTTACTTTTATATACCTTGGGATATCACGTTTCGGGAGTTACAAGTCACACGGTTTCCAAGCCCCGATGCGCGAATTCGCGAAACAACCTGGAAAGCTTACCCAGGTTAGTGCTGAGAGTAAAGTTCCTTAAACCTTAGTTAAGTGTTGTCGAGATCTSGCATCTCGGTGATCGCTCTCCCCAAAAGTCTTACCATCATAACTCTGATAGGCRAAGTTGCGATATAGTTTCAAAAGTCACTCGGGTTAGTGTCAGGGGTAAGTCGTTTTAAACCGTAGTTAAACAATGTCGGGGTTTCGCGACTCGGCATTCACTCTTCCAAGAAACTATACCTTCGTAGCCCMGAGTCGTGAAATCACAATATTAATTAAACACTGATTAATTAAACACTTAATCTGGATCATGTTTTTGCTTAACTAGATCGCGTCATCGGGATCTCGGGTTTTAGGGGCTCGAAGGATAGGAGTGAAATCTCCCGATACGGTGAATTCCGAAAAGGGTGATTAAAGTTTAAAGAMAACCTAATTAAAGAAGCTAAGCCAAATTAATCAGTGCATTAATACAAATAGTAACACGCATCGTCTATGGGTTAAATTTAAAAGTTTTTTTTGCACTAACGTGTGTTACGACCCGTCAAAATTTATGGCATTTATTTGAAATAAGGTGAAGTGATAGGTAAAGATATTGTTTTTATTGCTAAATATTTCTCTAAAAACGATTTGACCGTTCTATTCATAAGGACGTTGGGGTTTTAAATGGTCAAGATGTAGAGTTCTTTCTCTCATTGTTTCAAATTTCATTTCTATCTTGCGCAAAGAATCTTTTCTCACCAGGCTAATTTCTGTATGTATGCACATTTTTACTACAGGAGAGTTGAGTCAGAGTCCTCTATCATGGCTCCACAAAAAGCGTCCAAGGCGATTGTTGAGAATTCAGGGCAAGGCTCAAATACTATTTCCGATACTTCACCCCGAAGTATTGATTCTGTCAGAACCTAGTCATACGTCTCTGAGGTTCTTCAGTCCGAATTGGTGAACTGCTCAGATGATTCCAGCAATAATGAGAAGGACAATCTGGCCACCAAATACAAAATCGTCATTCAAGCAGAGATGCATAAGATAGTGGCCAGGCCATGACTCCTTCCCTACTATGATATGATCCGATGGGCATTAGATCATGTGGACATCCCGACTAGAACTATTATCAGCGAGCAGAAGGTGACCATTGGGACCTTCAGACCAAAACATTTGCAGGCGATGTACCAATTGTCACCCACACCAAACTTCTCACACAATGTCGAGTTTCTGGAAGGTTTTAAGCGGAAAGAATGCAATCAATACGACATAAACTTGTCTGATCTGATCAAGGATTGGGTCTCGCACCCCGCAAAGTTCAAGGTGGACGATAATGGAGTTTATTCAATCTCTTCCTTGGAACCGCAATTCAAATATATAGCAATGATGACCTGTAGGTTGTATGGGAAGGAAGACACCACACATTGTTTTCTCCCGTGGGTGCCTGTCATTCATACAGTCGCTGAAGACTATTCCTTCGATTGGGCCAAATTGTTGTCAGACAATTTAACCAACCGGATTATTGAATATCGGATGCAAAGGGCGAATGGAAAGGCCGCTTTATTTTTTATGTTTGCCTACATCATGGATGTTGTTTGTTTCATGATGCCTTTCCCTCTAATGAGCTGGAGCTGGACTCCATCTAAGGCTGAGCCTATCCATGTCTACCACTCAAAACTTTGGGTAGATAAGGCCATAGAATTTATATACGAAATTTTCAATGGGGTAATGGTACCAATGCATGTCTCCATCTTCGACAACACACCGCCCAGGATTTCAGGTAGCATCGCCACCAACTTGAGAAACATGGACGACTGGTATGTAGAGGCAGAATTTTCATACATCAGGGTTTCGGCACCTCTGTTCCCCCTATGCTCTACCATTATTCATACCGGACAAGCTAGTTTGTCGTGAAATCGCTAGGCAAACTGTGATTGGTGGCATAAGCAAAGAGCTTAAAGGATTTTCGAAGAAGGTATGGCCACCCTTCCCCATTCATTTGAATACATATTCTTTATTATATTTTGGACACACAAAAGCCGAGGCAGCGTCTTTGGAGGATATTAAATTGGTCCACATTGAGTTCAAGAAGCACGACCCACACAAGATCGTGGGAAATCACATGGTGAGCTGTGGCCTTAAAAGGTATGAACATGAGCATTTGCCTCATGACGACATCTTTCGAGGGGCGAGATCCTATGCCGAGGTCCTAAGTCGGATTCAAACCTTGTCGCCCGAGGAGATGGTTGATTTCATCAAATTTCAGGAACACCGGCGGAGCTTCCTTCCCCCAGTCTTACAGGGTAAGAACTCACCGACTACAGATGTACAGCAAACGGAAGCCAAGGGCTCCAAAGATTCAGGACCTGACCAAGAAGAACACCAGGAAAAGAAGAAGCAAACGGGGGGCCCGAAACAGGAAGCCGAGATCCCCAACCCTCCAAGCAAGCCAGCCTCGGTTGTTACCTCGGAGAAATCATCCAAGCAGATCAACAACCCCATCATTTCTATTACTCCCCTACAATCCACAAAGGGGATCCCAGATGCAGGATGGATTTTCGGCGAAGAACTAACGCCCATAATTGTGGAAGAGTTGCCTCCGAACGAATTTTTCTTCGATAAGAAGAGAAAAGTCATTGTGAAACAAGAACTTTATCAAGAAGCAGGCACGGCAGCCAAGAAATTTAAAATCCTTGTTGATGGGAGAGACATGAAAAAAGAGGAATTTTCAACTCAGATAGTAGGGACGTTGGGGGATTTTGCTATAGCCAACCAATATTCTGTCAAGTCCCTAAAAGATCAGTTGAAGCGGAAAAACCGCTTGATCAAAAATTTGGAGGATAAGCTGGCTACAGCAAAAGCAGCCGCCAAAGATCAAGCGAACACAGGTATAGAGCTAACTAGGGAAACCGATCAAAATGAAATCGAGCAGCTCAAATCCGATCTCAAACAGACACAGCAGATGGCCTAGACAAGCCAATCACAGATAAGCCAGCAAGGAGAATTGATAGGGCAGTTACAGGCCAAATTAAATTTTTCCGAAAGCCAGATGATAGATATCGGGATATTCCAATCCCAAGCCATAGAAATCCAAAAAAGAGTGTCGGCAGCTCAGCAAGATTTGCTTGCTAAACTGGAAACTATTCAAAACCACTGCCAACTCATTGATCAAGTACTGGAAAACATTTCCTTCAGAGAAAAAGAAATTAGGGCGGCTCGGGTCTCTTTCCAAGAGGTTGTTATAGCCACGACAAAAAAGGAAACGGGCAGTAATTCTAGGCTTTCCATCCCAGAGTAGACCCGAGGTAACATCTTGCTGAAGGAATGGGAGCGTAACATATTAGAAGGCAAACAAAGAGCTAAAGAGGTAAGAAACTCTTGTGAAGAAACTTTTGGCTTCATAGATGGGAGTTTGTTGGATCTCGATAGTGAAAACAACACCGAGACACTGGGCCAGATTAATATAGCCAAGCACCTGCTCAATATCAAGGAGAATGAGGAAAGAGAGTTGGCTGAAATATCACAGATAACCCAGATAGATATAATCCAAGTAGATAAATGGATAATAAAACCAAGTGTACATTTATGTTCTATCAACGCCAAAGACCGACAGGTAGAAGAAAAGTTGCCACAATTAGTGAAGGATTATTACACTTTTGAGGAAAATAATCAAACAGAATCTTCCAGGTTGATAGCCCAGTTGGTGGAGAGGTGCGTCACTTGCACCGAGCATGCGAAGGGGCAGGTTTCCGGTATCAAATAATGACAAGTGCCTGCCTATTATATTTTTAGAACTCAAAGAGAAAATAAAGGAAGGTGTTTCATTTTCCCGAAAGAAGGACAGAGATAAAGAATTGAAACGTTTAATCTCCTTTTTTTTTGTAATCAAAAAAACTCCTGGAACGATTGAAATTCCAGCATGTAGAAGTTTGTATAAATATGAAATTAGAAGAAAGAAAAAAGGCTAGACCTTTTTGGTCGATTGTAATAGAGACTCTCTCCTTTTGAAAATTAATACAAAGCAATCTGAAGACTCTTGATTCCGTTAAGACTGTGTTATGAGTTTGTTTCCTCTGTGATTTCATATTCAATTTTAGTTCGCATATATATGTATGATGAATGTTTCACTGCAATTTAGTAACACATCTATTGTGGTGATCAATTTGTAGTCGTCTATATTGTTTATAGCTTTTCCTCTGTATCGGCTATTAGCATGTACAAGACCTATGAACTCTTTAGATCTTCATATTTTATGCTTCATCAGATTTCTTCTTATATGTTTCTTCTTCTATTTACAAGGTGATATTATCCCTTTATAGGAGGCTCGCATTATAGACAGCTTAATTTTTTTCTCACATTTCACACACCATTTATTTAAAAGATAACTCAGTTACAGGAAAGGCCTTTGGTTTGCTCTTTATCTTCATTATTAGATTCAAAAGTTCTCTTTTATGTGATCAAATTGATACAAAATCAAAAACCTCGAACTCTCCTTTAATTTTCCTGTTCCTCTATGACTGTCCTTGTTGCAAGACAGCCTAATATTGAACCCGGCTTGTCAGACCAAACCCATATCTCTTTGAACCTTTTCGATACCATACTTAAAAACAGCCACCACACGAGTAGAACTTGAACGTTCATGGGCCGCGATTGAACGGGATATAAGAATCCAGGAACAATTGGAAGCGAGACAACGACAACCTAGGAATCAGCCTTAGCTTCCTTTCTCGAAGGTTGATTCTTCTTCTTTTTTTATCCTTTACTCACTTTCGGATGCCTAGACATTGTACTTTCTAAGCCTTAAGTACAGACTCTGGAACAACAGAATGTTGCCACCTGTCAAGGAGGGTTCAAATGGATTCTCAAGGATCAGTTATATGTCAAGGGGAACCTGCACATAAGTTTTAGATCCATTAAAGACCTCATGCAGTGAGGTGGAAACAATTTATTAATGACTTCCAACAATTTCCTGAAAATTAGCAGTCTGTTGGATTTTTGTCTCTTTGACTGTTGCCACCTATCTCCAAGGCTTAGAATCCAATGGAGGATAGGAGATTTGACCTCCTAAGGATATTTGGATGTTATTTTCTATTTAATTATAGAGAGATATATTGGAGAGTGGTTGGATTCATGAGCCAAGAGAGGAGAGAGTTGGAGGAGTAGTTTTAACTGCTCATTTGTAAGCCTGAGGGCTTGTCCGTAATGACATTTTCTGCCATTAAAGATTCATGAGAGATGTTATCAAATTGTCTTATTTGTTTTCTCACTTCTTTGTTATCTTCTTGCTTGAACATATTGCAGGTTTTGAGGATCATAGCTTCCATTGATTGATGGATTCATGAACAACAAAGGATCTGTTGTAGCTTTCCCATTAAATCATTGTTCATTGTTTAAGCAAATATTTATCTATTGCAGAAAGGATCTTTGTATAATGGATGTTCTTCATTTTTCATATTCACCATACTTCTACTCATCATTATATATCTCTTTATCTGATAAACAGTTTGATTGCCTTTGAACTGCAGGATGTTATGACTCCATGCCCAATGGAATGCCTCTACAGACATTTTGTTGCCCTCTCCATTTCTTTCCTAGTCTTGTTGATCCACCTACTCAAACCATTTAATCCATTTATATTATGATGGGCATTGGGCTTGCACTTACAACTATCTAAGTGTGACTCTCAGTGCTAACACCAGGGACTTCCTCCTTCTCGTGGTGTTCATGATCATTCCATTCCTCTCATCCCCGGTAGTCTTCCCTAATGTTCTCCCTTATCATCATCCCTTTGTCGAAAATAATAAAATTGAGAAAAGTGTTCAAGAATTGCTAGTCGTTGGTGTTATCTGCCCTAGTACTAGCCCCTATTCTTCCCCTGTGGTCATGGTGCTAAAAAAAGAAGGTACTTGGCGCATGTGTCCAGACTTTCACACCCTCAATAAACTCACCATCAAAGAAAAATTTCCATTCCTGTCATTGATGATATCTTGGATGAATTAAGTGGTGCTCAGTATTTTATTAAACTTGATCTATGTTCTAGCTACCACCAGATATGTATGTGAGAGGAAGACATTCCTAAGATTTCTTTTCGCACTCATGAGGGTCACTATGAATTCTTGACCATGCCCTTTGGCCTATGTAATGCTCCCTCCACTTTCCAAAGTCTCATGAACTATATTTTCCATCCTTTTCTTCGTCATTTTGTCCTAGTTTTCTTTGATGATATTCTCATCTATAGTAAAACCTGGACAGGCCATCTTACCCATGTGGGTCAATTTCTCAGTCTACTCTCTCAGCACCAACATTTTCTCAATCAATATAAATGTTCCTTTAGAGATTTGGAAGTGGATTACTTGGGTCATATTGTTGGCAAGGATGGTGTAAGGGTGGATCCTAATAAATTGAAGTTATGTAGGATTGGAAGTGCCCAAAAACTCTTAAGAGATTGTGTGCGTTTTTGGGATTAACAAGATATTATCGCAAGTTTGTTAAGAATTATGGAAAAATTGTAGCACCTCTTACTGCTCTCCTAAAAAAGAATACTTTCACTTGGACTCCAGTAGTTGATCAATCATTTCAAGAATTGAAAGAAGTCATGTGCACAACTCATGTCTTGGCCCTTCCTGAATTGACAAAGACTTTTGTCCTCGAATGTGATGCCTCCGGGAAAGGCATTCACGTAGTACTCATGCAAGAGGGTAGACCTTTGGCCTTCACTAGAAAACAACTCTCAGAGAGACATCTTGGCAAATCAATCTATGAAAAGGAAATGTTGGCTATTATGCATGTTGTGGATCTTTGGTGCCCTTATATCTTGGGGCAATGCTCCAAATTAAAACAGACCATCAAAGCCTCAAGTATTTCCTAGAACAGAGGATTTCATCCCAGGAGCAACAAAAATGGGTGAACAAGCTATTTGGATATGATTATGAGATCATTTATAAGAAGGGAAAAGAAAATGTAGTGGTTGATTCTCTATCCAGAAAGTAAGAAGAAGAAGGATCCCTTTTTTTCCCTCTCCTTTATTGTCCCAAATTGACTCCAAGTTGTTCGCCAAGAATGGTTGTAAGACCCCAAAAATTCTCGACTGATCCAAAAATTGCAAGACAATTATCCAGTTTATCCACATTACTCTTGGCACAATGAAGAGATTCACTACAAAGGCCATATATATTTAAGCCACCAGTCGCAACTTAAATCCACGGTGCTTTATGAGCTTCATCCTTCACCCACATCAGGACATTCCAGGTTTACCAAAACCTATGAACAAGTCAAATGTTATTTTTTGGGGGGAGGGTATGAAACAAGGCGTCTGCAACTTTGTGGATGAATGTGATGTATGTCAATGCAACAAGGGGGAAACTGTCAAATCTCCAAGAGCACTACAATTGCTTCCGATTCCACCAACTATTTGAAGGGACATTTCTATGGATTTGATTGTGGGCTTACCTAAATCCGACAATAAGTCAGTCATCATGGTGGTAGTTGATTTCCTTTCTAAATATGCTGATTTTTGTGCTCTTCAACACCCATTCACAACATCCATAGTGGATCATATTTTCAAGCTCCATGGTATGCCTCATTCTATTGTATCTGACAGAGATCCCACTTTCACCAATAATTTTTGGCAAAAATTATTCAAGCTCCAGGGCACATAATTACATTTCAGTACTATCACCCACAGACTGAATGCTAGACTGAAGTTGTCAACAAGTGTTTGGAAACATATTTGATGTGTTTTTCATCTAATTAGAAACATCAATGGGATCAGTGCTTACCCCTAGCTGAATGGTGGTATAACACATCTTACCATACTACTACCTGCATGACTCCTTTTGAAGCAGTATATGGACAAAATCCTTGTTAGTTCTTTCCTACATATCAGGGGCCTCGAAGGTTCAGGAGGTTGAAAAACCACTTACAGTCCATGCCTCCATTCTCTGTGCTCTCAAAGACAATTTGGTCATGGCTCAGAATCGTATGAAACAACAAGCATATCAAGGATGTTCAGAACGTCAATTTACTATAGGAGACCAGGTGTTTCTTCATCTACAACCTTACAATAAGACTTCACTCAAATATTTCTCCCAAATTTTATGGTCCTTATACAATTCTCAAGCACGTGGGATCAGTGGCCTATCAGTTAGCTTTGCCCAGTCATTCTAAGATCCATCATGTTTTTCATGTCTCATGCTTAAAGAAGGTGATTGGAACTAAGTGCCAAACTCAAACCAATCTTCCAGAGATGGATTCTTAAGGTTCCATACAATTGCAGCCACATGCAGTCTTGGACCAGCGTGAACATCATCTCCGTCAGTGCACCATCAAGGAGGTGTTAGTGCAGTGAAAAGATACGACTCTAGAAGATGCCACCAGGGAGCCAACCACTATTCTCCAGGAATTTCCTCATCTCAAGCCTTGAGGACAAGGTTGTTTTTCAAGGGTGAGGGCATGTTAGGCACCTAACCCCCTAACTTCTCATGTAGGTAGAATAATATATTTCCATGTAATAAATGTTGATACTAGTTAATAAGGCCTATTTGATAAATATGAACAAGTCAATGTAAGAAGACCTAATAGAAGCTTTCGCTTCTAGAAACATCTTCCTCTAGAATGTTCTTTAGAAGATAAAATCAGCATAAATAAGAGTAGAAGGTATGAGAGGGATTTTCTTGAGAATTCTTGTAATAGAGCTCTTCTCTACTGGAGGTTGACCCCTCGAAGAGGCAAGTGAACATTGTTTCCTATAAATAAAGGTATTATTCTGGTGTTGTGGAATCCATCTATTCATTGTTCCGTTGTTATTCTCTGCATTATATCTATTTTCTTTTGTTGAATCCACTTTTATTCATTGCAATATTTTTTTCTTATGCTATTATAATAGATCTGGTACCTGAATGTTCTAAATATAAAAAATCTCAAAGAGGTCGCCAAGTCAGAATTACATAAGGTTGTAGTACGAACAAAGTTATTTCCCTACACAGACATGATATGTTGGGCTTTGGAGCATGTGGATATACAAACCATGACCATCTACAGCCATCAAAGGACTATTGTTGGCTCTTTTAAACCTGAAGATATCCAAGTAATGTATAAATTGTCTAGTAATCCCAAATATGTTTCCAATGCAAAATTTGTGAAGAAGTTCGAGAAAGAAGAATGTGTAGATTATGACAGAAACGTCCATGATATAATTAAAACCTAGTGGGGTAATGAAAATAAATTTAAAACAGATAGTCATGGTATATACTCCACTACTTCTTGTGATGCACATATTATGTACATAGCTATGATGCTATGTAGATTGTATGGAAAGAAAAACCCTACACATTTCACAATGTATTGGGTCAGTGTATATTATGGATTCTATAATATACACATAGGGGTTTTTCTATAATATAATTGGGGAAAGTTGATGTCTGATAACTTGGTCAAACAAATAGGGGTTTATAGAAGTGAGAGGTCTAAAGGTGAACCAAATCCTTTTTATATGTCAGCGTATATTATGGATTCTATATGTTACAAAACCCCTTTCCCATTGATGAATTGGAGTTGAACTCCAAAAACTTATGAGCCAATACACATCTATCATTCTAAATTGTGGGAGGAAAATGCAAAATATCATTTTTATGAAATTTTCCATAATGTTGTCATCCCAATTCATGAAGTTCTATATGGTAACCCTCCTCCTAACATCTCAGAGAATATCATGGGAAATCTAGGTGCACTTACAGACTAGTATATCGAGGAGAGTTTTCCTTATATCAGAGTTTATGGTTGTTTGACATCTCCTCATGCTTTACCAAAGTTTTTTCCAGATAGACTCGTTTTCCAGGAAGTAGCATACCAAAAAAAATTTGCGGACATAACTAAAGAATTGAAGGCACCACCAGAAGAGGGTATGGCCAACTTATCCCATATAGGTTGGTGAATATTCCTTGTTAGATTTTGGACATGCTAAGGTTGAAGCTTTAGCCTTGGAAGATATTGCATTGTCTTCTATTGAATTCAAAATACACGATCCACATAAGGTGGTTGAAAATCATTTGGATTAGTTTAGCATGAAGAAGTACTTTCATGAAGATTCACCATTTGATGATATTTTCAAAGGAGAAAAATTACATGATGAAGTTTTATCCAGAATCCAGGTTCTTCCTAACAAAGAACAATCATATTTTCTTAATTTTCAAAAGCACGGGAGAAGTTGTCTACCAAAGATTTTACAGGCAAAGCAAAGGTTCACCCATAATGGTAAATCAACTTCAGAGGTGCTACCATCTTCTAATCCTAAGCAACATGATTTTCCTGAAGTAAAAAGCAAGTGTTTGGGGGGTTTTGTCACAAGAGTGAGCAAAAGAGAGTCCCTTAACTACCCTTGTAAGCTAACAAGGAATAACAGAAAGACGGTTAGCAAGTTAGTGGACCTGCAAGTTAGAAAACAAAATACAAAGCAAGAAAATAGCGACTAAGAATGAGAAACAACATAAAGTAATATAAACAAGTGATGCATGAAATTGAACACATGAAATGGTTACCCAATATAATTGAATCTTCGAATTGAGTGTACCAAGAGGAGAAATATGGGACAATGAATCCTTTATTCCTCCTAAGGGAGGGTCCTTTGATCCCTCAAAAAACTAGAGCTATCACTCTCCAATGGTGAGTCTACAATGGTGAAAAATACCCAAGGCTTAGCTTCACAAGAGGTGTAAAGCTTGCTCAATGTTACACTAGCTCAAAACTAATGGCTCAAGGGAAAGATGGCTTTCTCCAAGAGAATTATGAACAACATAAAAATGCTATGGATTCTTCTTCTTTTTTGCATACAATGATCCTCTATTTATAGAAGGATGGAAAGATATTTTTCAACTAGTTACAAGTGTGAATGGGAGGCCTTTGGAGGTACCTCCCATCACTTTCAGTGATCCCAAGGTGGAATTTTAGGGAGATTTTCAGGTATGGTCGATATCTACTTCATCCCAAAAGTGGTTGAGGCCCGACCAAAATCATTAATGCACCATTTCCACATCCACGTGGGTTTCCTGATTATCAGTCATGCAGACCACGCACTGTGCGTGTTGTACGTTGTGTTAGCCCGCGAAGATGTGCGCGCATTGTCATTGTTGAATGTGCACAGGAATTCAAGATCTTTTTTTCATAGTTTTGTGTGTATCATGCTAAATTGAATGTGATCCTTCCATAATTATTGGTAGTATGTTGTGTTGGGTTTTTCATTCATTGTTTGTATTTTTCTGAGCAATTTTTTTGTGATAACACCAAGGAAGCTGATAAAACACCAAAGATGTCATCAAAATATACAATAGTGGAGGAGCCAACTCTACCAGGTAAGACCTTACAAGAAACATTAGCAATGTTTGAATATTTTATGAAGCATGGACATGTTTTCCCTCATATTACTTCAAACACCGAAACTCCCTTAAAATACAATACTACTCAAGGGGAATCTACTGCACTAACATCTCCCATTCCATCCTTAAATCCACATGTAAGAAGCTTTGAGATACATGGTTCAAAGGTAGTAAATGTTGAAGATTTGAAACCTATTGATCCAAAATAAATGCCTTCATCAGACTTCTTTTTCAACAAGAAAAGGAAAGCTATTGTGCAGAGAGAGAGTCATAAGAAAGGGTGTGTAATCACAAAAAGGCAGAGGATGATGTTTGATGGTCAAGGACATAGTGACCCTGAATTTGAAAAACATGTAGCCGATTCTTTGGGAACTTTTGCAACAAAAAATTTGTGGTCAATGAACAATTTAAGAGACACGATTGATCATAAAGATCTTTTAATTGAGAATTTGCAAAAAAAATTGAAACAAGCAGAGGAAATTATTAAGGAACAAGTTAGTTCTGAATTAGTTCGGGTCTGAAAAAGTTGTGAACAACAGATTAAACAACTAGAAGAAAAATTAAGAACAAGTCTTCAAGATCAACAAATGTTGAAGAATACTCTTTCCCGGAAAGATGCATCACTGCTTCATTTAAAATCTTGGGTCAAAAAGGTTGGAAATGACATTGTTGATATTTATTCTTTTAAGAAATAGGCCCTGGAAATTAATGATGGATTACAATCAGCCCAAGACAGTTTCTGTGAAATCTTGGAAATTATTCAAAAGCAATATCTTATCATCAATGATTCATTACAAATAATTGTTGATAAAGATAAAGAGTTGGTCAATACAAGACCTAAGTTTCAGGAATTGACGATGTGGAATCAAAGTTTAAATGTACCAGGAATTGCTCAGTTTACAGAGTTTGAGAAGTTAAAGGGTGAAATGGAAATAAATACTTGGGAAAATAACCTGGAAGAGAGTAAAAGATTGGCTATAGAAGCCATAGAAGCTTGTATAAATTCTCTATTAGATGTAGAAATGGATGAGATTGACCTCAATGATGTTCATTCAATGATTGGGACTCTAAATGTAAATGAGAAAAGAGAATATTTGAAGAAAAGAAGAGAAAAGGATAAAGTTGACATCCAACAAATGAAACAAGCTAACCTACAGATTTTAAACCATTTCCCGGTTAAGCACAATTTATAGTGTCAAAGTACTCAGCAAGTTGTGGTCAGAGTTCAAAAGAAATTACCATTGTGTTGTGCCCGCACAACAAGCTCCCAATTTTCTTGTCTTAGCCTCAATCCAAGACAAGAAATTGGCCCCCCCTTTGATTCTTCCAACCAAAACCCTCACAGTCCATCTTTCGTGCAAGTGGCCAAGCCCAATTTCTCCTCAGCCTCCCCCTCCTTATCCTATCCAGTTCTTTCTCATATCACTTCTAGTTGACAATCCACACTTCTGCAAGTTCCCTCTTCCTGCACTGACACATAGCGCATCAGAGTGTGCATCATTTATTTCACCTCTACATTGGCACGTCATTGATTCATTTGCCAATTCATAAGCAAACTCCCTTTGAACTTGGAAAACGTGTTATCGCGCTTCCACCAGACCTCATTGACACACATCTTCATCATCGGTGAAGTTCACATGATCAATGACATCTCATCGATATTGGTCACATTATTATATTCATCGCGCACACACATTTCACCGGCCGACTCCCTTCTACTCGCATTGTTGCATCACATAACAGTGACACTCCCTCCCTTCCGCTTCGTTACATTGCTTATCGATGAGGTTCACCTCTCCGTTCCCGACGCACTACCCATTGACAATATTCCTTCTCCTATCGCAAATGCATCAACATAAGGATGTCAACCCCTCATCCTTTTCAAGTGCATCAATGACCGCCTACTCCATCTTGCCAACGCTAACCAGGTCAACGTAGCCCACTCTCTTATTGAGGCCTATCTCGTCCTCCCCCCAACTCGAATCCCACCTTTCTATGCCCATCAGTCAACCTACTTACATTTCTAATGACTAAACTCTCCACCAATATCTAGACAGTTGGTCAATAATTTCCTATCTCACCTGATTTGCTTCAGATCACAATCATAATGAAGTTTTAGTGTTCTCGAGTGGCTCTCTTCCCGCACATGGTACTAGCTTGTTTTCTTTGTGTTTCTTGATGTTACAACTAAATATTAATTGTGGAAGCCTCGCCTAACATTAGATGGGTTAATCAAAACACCTACAGGTCTTGCATTGGTTCTAAACTGCACTTCGGGAGAAATGTGGTCATTTCAACTCCTAGACAGTGTTAAGCGCACTGAATGTCAGTTGGAAGTTTTGGCATATTTATAAATTTGTGCTATTGATACATAACCTCATTCTCAATGGGTTGATCAAGATCTTGTACATCACAGATGACCTAACGACTGACGAAATTAAATTTGGGTGAATCACCAATGAACACGGGACCCGAACTTTCATTAAACAAATTGCCTTTGGGCGCAATTTTTCGGCATCCGTCAAAGTGAATTTTTCATTCTTGAAACAAGTTAATCTTATGATTTTCATAATTACGATTTCAACGAAAATGACAGAATCGAATTATGAGGCCCGGAAGTTACAAAATGACCACCAAAGATTTCTAGCCTAGTTAGCCTTGACACCTGCAACATCGATAGAATGCTTGAATTACATATCCAGTCGTCTCGCTAAAAGAGTCTCTCCATGTTCTTCGCAATGCAAAAGACGACACTCAAATCTGACGTTGTATGGGCAAGTTATTGGCCTTTAAAACCCTCCAACAACATCAACACAAGTATGTATCTTTCTAGTTACGCCTCCACGCAAAATTGCTATGATTGCAAGGTTTGTGTTATGCAACCTACATTGTTAAATTTCAATAATGTTTATTCAATTTAAATTAAAAACCTAAGAAAAAACAAAATAATTAAATAAATATTTTAAATAAAAAAATAAAATAAGTTAAATAAAGATTTTAAATAAGTAAAAATGATTAAAATAAGAGTTTTAAATGAAAGACAAAGAAACAATGCATGCTTGTTGAACATAGGATGTGTGACGTGGAGAGGAGGTCCCATGGCCCACTTTCCCCTCCACATTTCCCTCTTATCTTTTTAAAACACGCACACCCTATTAAGAAAACAAAATAAGTCTTAGCCATTAACTAATGCTTGGTTGGCACACTTACCACCAACGCCAGCGATGTGCTCGGAGAGGTTGTTAATAACTCT
The DNA here is from genome assembly GCA_009831015.1 of Picea engelmannii. Lineage (NCBI taxonomy): Eukaryota > Viridiplantae > Streptophyta > Pinopsida > Pinales > Pinaceae > Picea > Picea engelmannii. The sequence continues at coordinate 181,045 of ML782010.1, read as the reverse complement.
AGCGCATGATCGAAAAACTTAATACTAACCTCTCCTTATCATATGTTAAGGAAGTGTGAGGAAAGGGGAGAGCTTATGATTCCCCTTTTAATCATTTTTATAATAATGCTTAAGTTTGAAAGGTGAAGTAGAGTTGTGTGGGGCACCCTCATTTAACATTTTTTAATTATTTTGAAATTTCTCATTTCTCATGAACTTATTTAAAATCACATTCAAACAAAGTGCTATCATGAAACAAAGTTTAATGTGTGATAATTTAATTTCATTGAGTTTAAAATGCATGCTTGACAATGGTACAAAGATAAAGTCTAGAACTTGAATTTGCAATGACCACTTGCCCAGAGAGTATAGATGAGTGTGCATCAACATTATCATTCGATGATTGATAACTCAATTTTCATTTTTCACTCGGCAAAGTTCATGACTTGGCCTCCGACGCAAATCACAGGAGTTCCCATCAAATCCTTTGATGTGCATTGGAGGATTTACCATCAATGTCTTCAAGAGCAAGTCGGAGGAGTTAGTACTAACTCCTCCGAACATGTCGGAGGAGTTAGTATTAACTCCTTTGATACATAAAAAATACTTGCTTTCATAAAATGGTCATAACGTTTGACTCGAGTGTTCGTTTTGCACGTTCTTTATAAAGTTGGAAAGGTATTTCTGAGATCTACAACTTTCTAGTTATAGGTTTTGAGAAATTATTAACTTATTGCCCTCATTTTTCAAGATGAAAATATGGTACCTTGTTGGCAGCCCCGGAGAATGCAATGCCTCAATTATGAGCATAAGAACCAGGAATTGAATCCAGGGAAGTTTACTTGATATTTCAATTAGTTAATGCCTTAGTTATTTTCATTCAAATTATTATTCTTGATAGTTTATTTGGAGTTACTCGCATCTATTGTATGTTGAATGTTGTCAGGTACCAAACGAAGGAGGTTCACGCTCAGCATTCTCACGATAAAATCTACATCTAAAGATGATGAAGGAGGAATAACGAAATATGTAGCAGTGATGGAGGAGCAACAAAGAAAATGCCAGGCAAATGTATGAAGCATGGATCTAGGAACTCCATGGAGATCGACTGTCAAACTCAGGATGAAGAAGATGCCCCCATACCCAAAGCCAGTCTTCATGATGCACAAGACACATATGGCTGAAATCCATGACTACCCACTAATGCTAAGAGACAAATTTGAAATGTAATCGTTGTCCTTGTTGCTCATCATCACAAAGAGGATGAGGAGAAACGATGGAAGATGAAAGGTCACCAAGGGAGATGAAAGGTCACCGAGGGAGACGAAATCCCAAAGGTCTTATTGAACCTCAATAAATACTAGAATAGAACCCAAAGAAGAGGTTTTTGGATCTTCAAACATTGTACACCTCTTAACTACTTCAGGAACAATGTCAACTAAAATTGGAGAGTTGTCATAAGAGTTTTCATGTACTATTGTTGAAATTGTTAATACGGAGAAACCCTTAGGGCCAACTTTTCACTGAGAGAAGGATCTGCATGTGTTGTTGTTTTGTTGTGAACTATTTCAAGCAAAATGTTTGATGTTCACATGGGCTGTAAGAGCATGTTTGTTTATGGACTATTCTGATGCAATATATATCTTCTTGCAGTTTCATCATTCTTTCTTATATTACATGTCCTGGGCGAATGAGTTGCTAATGTATGTGATATAGTGACTTAGATTATTTTGGTTATATATTCATGTGCATGTGTTATCTAACTTTATTTCTTCATTTCAGTTATCTGGGTGAAACTACTGGTAGAGTTATTTTCATGCCACAACTCATTCACTTATGTTAATTCGCTCCTAGATAGGATAGGGTAGATTAGAACTAGATTAGACCTGCATTTACGTAGTCTTCATTTACATATTTCATTTGCATAAACACCCATCACTCACTCTCATCGGTGGACTGGGATGCAACCGGTAAAACCAACCAGCAATGGCTTCCAAGCCAAAATACGAACAGGTTCCCTATTCCAAACGGTGAGAGATTTATTTGGGACTTCTTATCGGGGAGAACCCCTTACTGTTGTCGAGCAAATTTAGACCCGTCAACACATTGGTATATAAAAATGCTTTTAACTTTGAGTTAAATGGTTATATGGATCCCCCTAAGTTGGTAGTTTCATTATTGATTTTGCACACTCAATACAAGGATCAATAGAAATTCATTGCATCTACGAGCAAATAAAGACTAAATGATCCAGGTGGATATTGGTGGCCACCCACCTATTCCAACTGGCTCCTCTTGACAGTTTTTAGTTCAACACGTTCTTCTGTACTTCTTTGTAATTGTGGGTTCTACACTTCTGGGGTTGTCTGAAGTCTTACACATCTTCCAAGGGGATATTGGTGGCCTCCCACCTAATCCAACTAGCTTATTTTGTATGTTTTCATGTCAGCACATCTTGTTGTACTTCCAGGGCCGTTTTGGGCCCTAAACAATGTTTTTTTGGCTCGCCACAGTCAAACTATAAACAGAGTCACATTTTGATGATGTAATGTATAGTTTTCTAAAAGAACTTTCCAATGGCCTATCACACGCCTAAAACGGAGGTCGTATGTAAAAGTTACGACCCCGAGAAGTTAAGGTACCAACTTACCCATAGGGGCCCACATAACTTTTGGCGTTTCATCTCCTAGGGTTAGGTTTTTGGATGTCTAGGGTTTTGGCATTCATGAGTAATATCAAAAATGCCTTTGGAGCCTCATTGGAATCATTCTGCTCAGATGAATGCATGTAGCAGCCACATCTCTTCTCAGACATAGCTACCACCATTCGAGAAAGTGTTTCAATTCCGCAGTTTTATAGTTTCAGCCTATTTCATTTATTCAATAGAAGATATTGTTCATTGGATATCTGTGTTTTTCTTTATATCTCTGTGTTTATTGAATTTAGTTTGTTAATCAGTTCGTTCCGCTCCTAAATCTGGATCAATGGTATCAAAGCAGTGTCCTCTTCATTTATTTTTCTTCGTGCATGTCCCCGACAAGATCTGGGTACAAGAAGTTGGGACTCGAACCAATCGAGTCGTTCCAATATTGACCACGTCGAGCCCGACAAAAACCCATGGGGGACAAAAAGAAAGATGATGGAGCAGGTTTTCCTTTTAAAATGTTGCTCGAGGAAGCCCTTGCATGATAAAGGAACAAAATGATGGACAATTTTGCGCAGATCCTTCGAGGACTGTTGACAGGAGAAGCATCTTCATCAGGCAGCCATGCAACCCCCTTCAAGGTACAGGTAAATTTTGATATTCCATTATTTGAAGGATTGATAGATGCAGATGTTGTAGATAAATGGTTGAATCTGCTCGAAGGGTATTTTTCGGTCCACAATTGTTTCAATAAGGAAAATATTACTTTTGCATTCCTCAAGGTCATCCCCCATGTTAAGGACTGGTGGGATACTTACTCTAAGCAAAGGGCCGTAGAGGAATCTATAATATTTGGGGTTGCCCCTACATGGGATTCCTTCCAAGATGCCATTAAAGAACAATACTACCCTGTTGGAAGCTACAAGGACCAGTACACCCAATGGACCACCCTGCATCAACAAAGGGACCATACAGTACCAAATTTCACCAATATTTTCCATACCCTGCGCACCAAATTGGGTATCAAAGACTCTGAGCGACATCTGGTGCTCAAATACCGTGGGTGTTTGCATAGATACATTCAAACAGAAATGGATTTTTTGGGCATCGCCTCATTGGGTACGACTTATAGACATGTTGTCAAGATCGAGCAGAAATTTAAGCAGAAGAGGCGAGAGTTTGGATTTGCAAACTCCTCACAGCCGAAGTAGGGAAAAGGCAACCCCAACCCACACGGCAAGGGAGAGAGAAAAGATGGCCACTCTCAGGACAATCGTTCCAAGCTGCAACATAAGAAGGGAAATGAAAATACAAAGGACACAGGAAAATAGTGTGAATACCATAAAATCCCTTGGCACAACACTGAAAAATGTCGCTCCAAGCAGTCACTTGTGGTCGCGCTGAAGGCATCCGATTCTAAGGACGATTCTGACTCTAAATCAAATCCAGAAGGAGGGAAGTGGATTATCGATGTTGAACCCAATGCCACTATCGCTACAACCAAAGTCTAGCCAAGAAAACCAGAAGAACCAGAGGAAGGGGGACGCCTTTTTCACTCACATATGTGGGTAAAGGGGGCTCCTCTTCATTTCATTGTCAATAGCGGAAGTTAGAAGAATCTAATCTCATTAGAGTTCATCAAGCAATTGGACATGTCGACAATACCTCATCTGCAACCCTACACCATCGGTTGGCTTTGCCAAGGAAGAGATCTTCGTGTCAGCCAACAGTGTCGTCTTCCATACGACATCAAGCCTTTCAAAGATGAGGTATTGTGTGATATTGCTCCTCTTGAAGTTTGTGATGTTCTTTTAGGACAACCATATCTGTGGAAGCATCATGTTGTGTATGAGTCTAGACCCCACAATGTTATTATTACTTTGGGTAGACAATTGTACAAGATACCAGAGGTAGCGTCGCCTACCGTTATTTCTTTAATCTCTAGTAAGCAATGCAGTAAGGTCATTTCATAGACCGAGAAGTTTGTCTTCTTTGTGATCCGTGCTCACAATAAGCAGAAAGTTGTTTCCACATTTGTGGCCTCTACACAGAGCCTCTCTTTGCAGCAGAAGCAAGTGGATGGGATCATGGAAGAGTACAAAGACATATTATCCTCACCCATCGGGGTACCGATGCACTGCGAAGTCAAGCATCCAATTGATATGACCCCCAGTGTAGCTCTGCCTAATGGACCAGTCTATCGTCGCTCACTGATGGAAAATGACAAAATAAAGCGTTAGATCCAAGAGCTTCTTCAAAAGGGGCACATCAAACCCAGATCCTCCCCTTGCGAAAGCTCAATTGTACTGGTGCAGAAGAAGGATGGGACTTGACGACTCTGCATTGATTACAAAGCATTAAACAAAATCATTGTCAAGAATCGGTACCCAATTCCTAATATTAATGAACTTCTTGACCAACTCAAGGGGCAAAACTTCTTCAGCAAGATTGACCTAAAGTCTGGCTACCACCAGGTTCCCATCGAGCCAATTGATGTATGGAAGACAACTTTCAAATCTAAAGAAGGTCTCTTTGAATGGGTGGTCATGCCCTTTGGCTTAACAAATGCACCAACCACTTTCATGAGGTTGATGGATGATGTATAGAGACCCTTCACCAACTCTTTTGTGGTGGTATATTTGGATGACATCCTCATATTCAACATAACTTGGGAGGAGCATATGCGGCATATTCAACAAGTTTTGAGCACTTTGCGGTAGCATAAGCTATATGCAACTTGGAAAAATGCTCCTTTGGCATGAACAAAGTCCAATACTTGGGCTAAATTGTTGATGAGCATTGGGGTACATGTTGATCCAACTAAGATCCAAGTCATACATGACTGGCCAGCTCCGACCACACTAACTGAGCTTCAAAGCTTCTTGGGACTAGCCAACTTCTACCGATGGTTTGTGTTGGGATTCTCTCATATTGCATGGGCCCTCAACCAAGTCACTAAGGGAGGTGGCAGGGAAACATATGTGTGGGGGAAGGAACAAAAACAAGTATTTGATGATCTGAAGCATCGCTTGTGCTCAACTCCAGTACTCTCCTTGTTTGATTTGCAACAACCGTTTGAGATTGAGACCAATGCATCTGACTATGTTGTAGGTGCAGTTCTCACTCGGCACGGTCATTCGATGGCATACCATAGTGAGACACTCTCAGATATTGTCTGGAAATACCCCACGTATGAAAAAGAAATGTATTCCATTGTACAAGCCTGTCTTCAATGGAAACATTACATTATGGGGAAGGAGACAATCATCCACACTGATCACAAGCCTCTGCAATTCATACAGACATAGGGGAAATTGCAGAACGAACTCCATCAGAAGTGGTCCATCTACCTGCAGCAGTTCCATCTCAACATCAAGTATAAGACAAGGAGCTCAAATCATGTTGTTGACTGCCTTAGTCGACCTACCGTGGCTGCACTCACCACTGTGCTCCATTCTTGTGGACATGAGGCATATGAGTGGCCCCAACTTTATCAACAAGATTTGGACTTCGCCACCACCTATCATCTCTTGGGTACAGGCACGACTGTCACCGATTTTCACATTTAGGACAGACTCTTATGCCATATGGGCCATATTTGTGTTCCTACAAGCGAGCATTCAAAGATGATTTTGGAAGCCCACTACAATCAGATGGCAAGACATTTTGGCATGGAGAAAACTATGGTTGTTCTACAAAAACATTTTATTGGCCAAAACTTCGACAGGATGTCATCAAGTATATCAGATCTTGCACTATGTGTCATTGCCAAGCCAACTATCAAGAAGTAAGGCTTATACACCCCTCTTCCTACTCCCGAGAAGCCTTGGGAATCCATCTCAATGGATTACATGTCTGGCCTTTCATCCACCAAGCAATGCAATGATTGTGTATTTGTGGCCATTGATCAGTTTTCGAAGATGGCCATCCTCACATCGTGCAAGAAGAATATCATCGCGACAGATACTTCCAAGCTCTTCTTCGAATGAGTGTGGGTCCATTTTGGGATACCACAGACCATCATCTCTGATTGGGACATCAAGTTCCTCGGCACATTTTGGTCGAGTCTCTGGTCATTGTTGGACACCAAAATAACTAAATCCACTACTTTCCACCCCCAAATAGACAACCAAATAAAGGCCATCAATCAGATGACTGTGCACAGCTTTCGCATGTACAACTCTAAGCATCTGCATACATGGGATGAGATTCTCCCCTATGTTCAACACAGTTACAATGGGTATCTCCATATCTCCACCAGCCATAGCCCATTTCAGGTGGGGTTTGGATTCCAACCCTTGGGTCCCATGGATGTTGCACTACCTCTTTCCACCACACAGACATACTCTTCCCATGTTCAGTCTGAGACTGAAAAATCCACCATATTCATTAAGTGGATTCAGCACATTCGCCAATAGGTCCATGAGATTTTGCAGAAATCCAATGCTAAGATTCAAAGGTACACATGACAAGGTTTCAAGGAATATGACTAACACCTCCTCTAGGAGAAACCTCATGTGTTAGTTTCAGATTTCCATGGAAGAATGCTTGGTCACAACACTAAGAGAGTGTTAACCTCATTTCGTAATGTATTCCTTACCTTTAATATTTGCTAAATTATAAGTAATAAGCTCTAAAGGAGCTATTGTGATGATTGTTCGTGCTATTGCTTTATATTATCAAGAAGGATATTATTCTT